>VACF01000770.1:48410-244952 GCA_006891605.1 Pleurozium schreberi | reverse complement strand
TGCTTCTATAATAGTTCAAGAGGTATAAATTCAGATGGATTAGATCTGAAAAATACTCCAAAAAATAAGTAGTGATCTTAAATACTGAATCTTCATTCTAATTTGAAATAATAATCAGAGCCTCTTGTTGCTTACAATAGTTGTTTGTTTGAAATTTGCCATTTGACAATGATATTTAGGTCTGGATTTGCTTGGTGCCTTGGTATGACTATTAAATTTCGTAATTAAAATTGACAGAAATTGACGACTTCCTTTCAGTTGGCACTATTCAGTGAAGGTGGGTAGCTTGGAACACGAAAACTCAATATCAGTTCAGAGTTATCACTTATTAGGCAGCTTTGTGCAGTTGATGGCACCACCAATTGGTGCTTTGAATCTTGACATAACAATGTACCCAAAAGAGGTAGTCACTCCACCTGGTTTGCATTAGTCCCCTCTCTCTCCAAAAAATCACAGGGCGTTGATTTTTTTCTTAAAAATTACCTCCCCTTCCCTGTAGTTGATCTTGATACGGATACTAATACTGGGATACTAATACTAGGATACAAATATTGGGATACAAATATTGGGATACGAATATTGGGATACGAATATTGGAATACAAATATTGGGATACGAATACTAGGATACGAATACTAGGATACGAATACTAGGATATGATACAGATACAGATACAATAAGGATACGGATACGGAGATGGAAAGAATACCAAAACAAATTAACCCATATCGATTGTCATGTAAGTTCTGTTTCCAAAAATATAAGAGTGGGGGGGTACTGGGGTTTCCAAATTGTTTCGCATTGGATTATTTTTCATACCCTCCCTAATAAAATTGGAGGGGTTATGAAAAATAATCCAATTTGAAACTTTTGGGCACAATGTACCCAAAAGAGGCCGTCACCTGACCCCACATCTTGACATAACTTGACATAACTAATCTTGACATAACTTGACATAACTAAGTTGATGTTTTATGGCATGAATTTGGCTGCTGAACTAATTAATTGTCTTGCAGTTCACTTAAGGGAGAGGCACCCAATGCCAACCGTGTACCCAATGCCGTCCAAATCTGCGTCAGGCATTCATTCTAGAACATAAATGTAGTGGGACCGTAGATTGCTTATTATTTTAGGTCAAATTGTGGGTCTCCATTCCAACAACTTTCGATAAGACACTCCATTTTCGGACTTGTTCCAGTTGGTATTGGAGGCCTTCTTCCCATTAAAGTTGCTTCTCTATAATTTCCTAGCTTATAGTAGTCTTCAGAAAGTGTACCTCTAACTAGTATCTCCTGACAAAGAATGCCAAAACTATAAATGTCTGCCTTCTTTGCATCAACRTCCATTTCTGTGATCCACCCTCTATTCTTCAGAATTTCAGGTGCGGCGTATCGTTGAGTGCTACCAATAGGATCGTTGGCAAAATCGATAAGCTTGATAGTTATTTCATCTGTGTCCAACGCAGAGACCACAACATTAYGAAGCTTGAGGTCTCCATGCACAACCCCTTGGTCATGTAAATATTTCATCCCTTCCGCAATCTCTCTTAGTATTGCCACCTTTGTCTTGAAAGTTAGAGGTGGATTTTGGTATTGCATGGCCCTTGAAAGGTCCATTGCTTGTAATTCCAYTATAATAGACATCTTATGATCTCGGGTCACAGAGTATCCCATGAATGTCACAATGTTTTTGTGAAAGAGTTTGGGAAAAGTTTGGAGACACTTTTTCCCTGGATAAGAACATCCCCATGGAGGAGAACTATTGTCTCCATGAAACTCTTCAAATATTTTTTGAGCATACAAGACCCCTTTCCATTCTACTCTATATATAGATCCAAAACCACCCCCAGCTAAGAGCCCAATCACCAAGAGCTCTTCGCWAGGAATGAAATGAACTCGATACTCCTTTGAAAGCCCCCAGCAGTGCAAAACGCTTCCCAGATGATCATGACCTTGAGCCCCCTTTGACATATAGTTTATCGAGCGTAAAGAAGAGCTAGTTGATAGTGACAATGGCCGAGTCATCTTCTCCCGAATTGCCAAAAGAGCACCTTCCAAGATACCAGAGATCTCCTCAAAATTTGGCCTCAATTCTGGATTCACATCCARGCATTCCCAAATAATTTGAACGACATCTTCAGGTAAATTTCGTTGGGAAATTGCTGCTCTGTCAATTTGCTTGATGGCTTCCTGCACATTTATACGGTTTTCATAAGGTTCCATCCCTGTCAAAATCTTGAARCACAAYGCCCCAAACCCAAACACATCCGCCTTATCTGGAAAAAACTTTGATGTACAATCAAACTGCTCTGGGGCTTTGTATCCAGTAGTTCCAGCAGTTCGATTGGTACCACCAACACCCACAAGCTCTGAGCTTCCAAAATCTGCAATCTTCACATCCACATTGAACCCAGTTACAACGGAATTTCTCAGCAACACGTTCTTGGATTTCAAATCTCGATGRAAATAGCCCTTTTGGTGCATGTGATTCATTCCCCTTGCAACTTCAGCAAAAAGATAAACCACTTGGTCATCAGACAATGGTCCCCTTCCAATATAATCCTCCAGGTCACAATCCATTAGCTCCATGATCATAGTGCATTCCAAAACTAGGTCTTTCTGTGTTGTAAGATWAAACCCAAAAAGCTTTAAAACATTTGGGTGCCGTAGATTGAGCATACGATTCACTTCTCTTGAAGTCAAAGAAACATTACCAAAGGTACTCTCAGAAACAAACTTCTTCACAGCAACCTTGCGGCCAAGCCACTCAGCTTCGCATACAGTCCAAATGCCTTCTCCAATCTTTTTTCCTTCCTTGATGTCTCTAGAGTCAACATTGAAAACTGCAGGCAAACTGTCTCCATTATCAAAGAAAATCTCCTCTGTCTTCGAAGTAGGGTCRATTTCTCTTTTCCACGCCCTCATTGTACTCATATTTCTTGGCTTGGAATCTCAACTAAATAAGCTCCTTCCAAAGAACTACCAAGATTCCACTATAATGATATCCAAAGGCAGTCAATATCCAAAGGCAAGTTCCAAATACACATAAACCATAGTCATAATACTTGGGAGTTTTGATATTGAGCTCCAACAACATGCAAGGATCACATTGTGTACACCTCTCCCCACATCGTCAAATCTGGTGACCTTTAAGGAATATCAACAAAGAGATATTCTTTTGGCGAAACAAACTCTAGACTAAAATATTGATTGTTGATTGATGGCACAGCCTGAACCACAATCCCAAATTGAAGGAAGAAACTTAGAGACGAGATTGACATCGAGTGCACATCAACTCCAAGAACAACATGACATAACACTACTCACACTCTCATCCACCTTTTCCAATCCTCTTTGAAACCCTTGATGCAAATGCGAACAAGAACTCCATCAGGAAGAACCGCAACCGCAACTCTGTTGCACCAAAATAACACACTGTTCTACCATGACAAACCAGACATTCTCTATCTGCTTGCACTTGACAACATTCACGTAGCAAGGAGCACTCAAAAGCATGCCATCGAAATAGACAATGTGTTTACCCCTCCTCGCCTTCAAAATTGCAAAACAATTGCAAATTGCGAAACAATCAAAAGAAGATCTCACACCCATGGACATTTGGATGTTGAACAAATCATACACAGCCTACTTACCACTCACCAACAACCCTAAAAATCTCAAAGCAGTAGAAAAGAAGAGAAGTACATACACGGACTTCAACACGAACAACCCAAGGCAGTTGTTATTACCCCACAAACAAGAAGTTTCCAGATGTTCGTCAACGACTCCTCAGCGCCTTTGTACAAGATTCACACACCCGTGCATCTGATCGGTGCCAACACGAAGAAATGTGTGTTGTAATATTGTTGGAGGGAGACAAGCATATTATACTTCATGGAAGTCTCACCAAGCACAATGCTTATGGGATAATGTCCTCAACAAAGAATGAAGATGGGAACTCATTGGGATCTTAATCCTTGGAAGTTCTCTCACTAACGTTGCTCAGACGTTGCTAAGACGTTGCTCAGAAAATTAACTCTTGCCAAGCGTTACTTTTGTTGAGGCAAACGTTGCTTTATTCCTAGAAGCACCAGAAATGTTGCTAGAAAACGTTGCTAACCCCCCTTATTCTAGTAGTGTTAATTATTAAGAACTTCGAAGCCTTCAATTCATACACGATGTTGTTTTTGTGTGAAATCCAGAAAAAATGTAGCAGTCGGCCCGACCCACAAATTAAATGGTTGTTCTGTAAAGTTCTTACAGTACTTATTAATACTAAAAGTGGAATTTCATGCATGGGTTTAGGGTCTGTCGATCATGTGCGTGGAGATGAATCCACATTCTTTAAATGTTGCTTTCTGTGCTAGCTGGGGTATGCAATGCGCAGTCAGTACTCCGTGCTTTGCCACGAGGTCGGGTCGGAGACTGAGGCGGAAGGAGGCTTTCATTTTCTTAGGAGGTTTAATTTGGCCTGGTGACGTCCGGCTGTTCCTTACCCGTAGCTAGCTAGGTCAATGTTTGCCGTTTGTTACCGACGGAATGGTTTTGGAATGGTTTTTAGAATTATGGTTCTCCTGAAGAATCATACACAAAATGGAGAGTACTGAGGACGTACCCGAGGGGGTCCACTTGAATGACGAATCACGTGCTCTGAAATGGAGAATGAACTAGACTCGCAATTCAAGGTACCTAAACCGCAATGTTGTACGTACTGCATGCAGATATGTCGAGCATACATGTTGGACACGTAATCACGTGCACGTACTAGCTAGCTGCACTGACAGTACTTTCGATTTCAGAAATCGCAGGGACTGTTGGGCGGGGTGACTGAGTAACAGGACAGGGCGTAAACTCCGAGAAATATTAATGATCGAGGACTGTAGTTAGCTCGAGGATTGATGAATTGGCAGCTCAGACTGCGTGAGATCGATCGATCTACACTGAATAAGGTAGACTGCTCTTAAAGCGACCATTCAAGAGCTGATTACGTTTTCAGGGAAGCTGAACTCCTTGAAACAGTTTTCAGTAAATGTTTGTAGGAAGGAAAAAGGAATTGGCATCTAACCCAAGTCGTTTCATATTTTTCGGACCTTCCAAGAATTAGTTACAAATTTTTGAAGTTGTAATGCAGTGGTCGCTAAAGCGACCACTTCCTGAAATGTAAACTGTTGATACATTCAAGAAAGCATAATGTACCTCTGCATCATGATTGCTTTTAGAGAATGGGCGCTTTAAGAGCAGTCTACCTTAGTGAAATTAGGTTGCCTTATCCCAAGATAGTTTCTCTACAAGCTAGCTTTGAAAGTCAACAAATAATTCTACAAATACTTCCATTTGTACACATGAAAGTTCATGAGTTCCAACTACACCAATAAATAATTCAAAAGTAGTGCATTTGTGTACAGGAACAATAAATATTTTAATAGTGTGGAATGTCAAGAAATTAGTGAGGGGCAACCTAATTTCACTATTTAGAGTAGATCAATTGTCGCAGCATTCTTCCGATCAATCCATGCCGTGTCAATCACGTACGTACATGGCATACTGCACATTAGCTAGCTAGAATTGAATCGGAAACTTGTAAATTTTCCACAAAGTATCGATCTGATCTGAATGGATTTCTTTCAATTCGTGAGCCCCAATATCATGCAGAAAAAACTTAATTGAACTTAGATGGCAAATTTCATTAAAATGGTAGTATTCCATGTGCCATTTTCAGACCGTGCAGTCTGAACTATGAAGTGCATCTCGGACAGGTATAGATTTTGAGACATCTATGCCATTTATAGATGTCAGAAATGCATGGCACGCTTGGATTTCAGACTGCGTAGTCTGAAATATCTAGTATAAACAAAGATTTCAAAAATCCGGGTCAAATAATCCGGGTCACAGATTCCATAAATCTCTGACAGGTTCAAATTTTAGACTGTGCGGTCTGAATTGTAAATAGTGCCAAAATAACAGAATTTTGCCATTTTAATGAAATTTGCCATCTAAGGTAGGAGGTCCATAAATGGCCTATCTAAGGGCTGAAGCTGAATCTTGGTAAGGTGTAACTACTTGAAATAATTTTCAGTAAATTTTCCTTGAAAGACAAGTGGAATTGGCATCTAACCCAAGTCGTTTTATATTTTTTGGAGCTTTGTGGAATTAGTTATGAATCTTTGAAAGTGCAGGAAAGTGCATTTCAATATGCTCTAAAACGGACCACCTCCTCAAATGTAGACTGCTTGTACATTTGAGAGTGCGAAATGTACCTCCAGAGCCTGTTCCATTTTAGAACCCGCATTCATATTGTTTCAATCCTCCATCGTTTCAATCTTCAAAGAAAAAATGATCAATGCAACTTTGGAATTGGACAACGGTCCTAACGTCTTGTCCTTGTCAGTTGACAGCATACGCCAGATTTGAAAGATTCTGTGGGAAAGCAAATAACAGATATTTTGGTAAAATGGCAGCTAATATTCATATGTCATTTTTTTCATTCATTTTCTAGGACTGGTATAGATATCGGACCGTGGAGAGGTGTACATTTCAGACTGCACAGTCTAAACTTGAAAGTGCCAAGTTTGCGGGATACCACCATTTTAACAAAATATGTGTTAAATGTGGATGTCCACAAAGACCCAACTGAAAGAACAACGAGTCTACGATGAATGTTTGTGTTTCCTATACATGTAAATGATCATCTTTTTAAAACCCTTAAGTTGCAGGGCCCGTGACCTTAGAAATCATCCTTTTTTTCATTGGCAGTGTGTAGCATCATCTACTTTTAAAGAACCAAAAGTATTCATTGGAGGTTAAATTATTGTGCAAGATCTCCATTTTTTGCACAAAACTCCAAGGATGAACAATTGCGTGCACTTCTAGGTCACTGTGAGAAGCACCATGTAAAAAGTATAGTGTTTTGTATAGTACTCATTTTTTTTCTTCAAGAGCACTTTAAAATTAGATTTTTCTTAAGAAGAAAAAAAGTTTAAAAATGTGTTTTAGGGTATATATTCTCAAGAAGTTACCTTAGGAAGGAAAAGCATAGATAAATTCTCTAAATATTAGAAGAACTAAAAAGTGGAAAACCTCATAAAAATAGTTATTTTCATTATAGTTTCACAATTAAATAAATAAAAAAATAGGAAAAGCAATTTAAAAAAGCACACTAAAAATTGGCCACTTGGAAAGTGTTGATGGTGTCTGATGAGATTCCACCAAAAGAATGATCTATAACACACACCAAAAGCAAACATGTCAACTGCAAGCATTCCAATGCATTCAAACTAGGATTGGGTGCACCATGCAATATCATTTGCTTACCATTCAATGGGCCATGATAAAAAAAAATAGAAGCTAAAGGTGCATTACACCATTTACAAGAATTCAAACTCTACAATACATAAGCAATGAGTTGTAGCATGGAATCTTTTTATAGTATCAATTTCAAGGAAGAAGAGTACATTCAAACACATGTCTGATAGAATTTAAATATGAAAAAATTATTTAATATAAAATTTGTATTTAATTATATCATTGATTCTTTTCAAAGTTGGTTTTCATCTGATTGAAAACTTCTGAAAATGTCAAGATGGACATTGCTAAATGCTCTAAAAAGTTTTCTATCATAGCATGTTGACAAATTTTTATAAATATGTGTTATATTATTGATAAAAATAAATAAAAACAACCAAGGTCCAAGTTTGTTTTTCTTGAGAATTTTTTTGTATATAGAAAATTTTGCTAATTTTAATACAAATAAAGAAAGAGCATTCATATTATGCCATATTGATAAATTCATAGAGTTAGTCAACCATATCAAAAATAAAATATTGAATAACTATTGTGTTTAAATGCTTTTACATTGAAGACAAATGCCATGAAAAAAATATTTAAATATTTTTTCTAAAAGATTATAATTTCATTTTTATAAAATTTAGATTTATACTCTAAATGACAAGGTGGTAGTTAAAAGTGACAATGTATTATAAAATGTATCTTAATAGATTAATTTATTGGAGAATTTAAAACAAAAGTCTAAAAATATGATCTATAAGTCAAATCCATGCAATTAGATCTTATACTGCATTAACCAAAAAAAATTCAATAAAATTCTAAAACAGAAATTGAAATTGATTGTAAAATTAAACATATGTAATATTTACAATATTTACTTATCTTTATGTTTGAATGACAAAGTCTAGTTATGGTTAATTCTTAAAAAGTTTATTCTACTTTTTATATATGTCAGTTTTTGAAGGATCTATTTCTCAAATGGAAAATTTATTGTTTGAAGTGAAAAATATATGTCTTGTTTGAACTATAGAATGTTTTGCACAACAAATTATTATTTTATATACTGTACAATTTTATTTTTAATCGTTACAAAAATCTAAAAAAGTAGGCGTATGAAAAAGTCAAGATTTTGTTAAGATGGATATGTCTGTATTTAGAAGTTGTTCAAAATTTGAATACTTTGTGTATAACCATGAAAGGACAAGATCTATTATCAAGCTAGTTTTCCAAAACAATTTGATTTGTGAACCAATAGGTGCATTTTCATTTCTACAATAATCTTGAAAGTCATCCATTGACCACTTTACAACGTACCTCTATGTCCTTCCATGGTTAAAGGACTAACATCTTTTCTTAAAGTAGACTTCAAAAAGTTGGAGAAGTCATACATTGTAATACATCTAGATTTTGTCCAAAGCCCACATGACTCATCAAAATCAAAGGCCTAACAAATCCTAACTTTTGAGGAATTTTGGCCATGAAAACTATTGTAAAACTCTAAAAATGTTGTGTCTACCTTAAGCCTAGCCTTAAGCATGAAAAAATGGCCTATGATCATGGAGTTGATCGTCCAAAATTCTTTCTATGTACATGTTGTCATTTTGTGATTTTTTATGTTTTAAATTTTTATATTTATTTTTTAGAGATGAAAGCACACATTAGGAAGAGGTTGGACCAATGGGAGGGTTGTTTCAACTTAGTTTTTGTTCTTGCTTTGTTCACCAGTTTCAAAAGTTCCTACTTATGGATTTTTTTTTGGAAAGCTCGTGAGTGCTATATATATTAGGATTAGTAGGAGCTCAACACTCATAATTAAGTGAAAAGTAGAAATTGTGTACAAAGCAAAATTTTAGACCTCATTTAGGCACAGTAGAATAATTGTTTTCAAGAAATAATGAACTAAGTTAACATGGGCAAGTAAGCTAACTTTCATTTTAGAAAACTCGTTTGAGTTTTGAGCCTCCAATCAAAAGATATGGTCAAAATTCAAAAAGGGGTTGGAAAGCACAATTATTTGATATTTTCAAACATCTTCTTTGAATTTTGTCCATAAACTTTTTTTGGAGGTCCAAAATCACAAGTGGAATTAGAGATGAAGTTAGCTAGAATCCCGACTTTTTCTAGCTCAAATCTTTTTGAAAAAATTATTCTACTTAGCGAAAATTAGGTTTGAAATTCTACTTTGAACACAATTCCTAYGTCTTGACAATAGAGGTCAAGCTCTCTCATCTTCAAATTATCCCATACCCTTTGAGATTCATGATGGACAATGCATTTCATTATAAAGACAACCTCTCCATCTTCCATTCCCACAAAATGCTAATGAATTCATCACTCCAATTGACCATCAATAAATTCCTTGATGGTAGATAGTCAAATGAGAGATAGGTAATGGACTAAATGGATTGCTCATAGATTCTCTAGATCTTTCTTCATTTTGAATTAATTCTAAACTACTATTGGGATACGGTAATTTCCTTGTCTAATATAGTAGTCTCTTGATCAATTGATCACATGCATTAAATTTGTTCTAACAGCAAAAGTAGACTTACAAGAACACCTCTAATACTTTAGGTAAACATTTAATGTATATTGTCTCTAAGCTATAAAGCTTCTAGATTCATCTGTGAAAATTTGAAGTTTTTGTGAATTTATAGAGAAAAATRTAATGGAAACTTCATACGGAATACCAAATATGCTCAATTTTTAGGGATTTTTTCTCCCATTGGTATACCTTGTATAGGAAATCATGGAGGAAAACCATTAACCCTTTCCTTTTTATATGGTAATTAGAAAATCAATAGACCAATATTATAATCCCAAATTTCACATTGTAATAAAATATTCAACTTTATAGGATTTGTTTTTCAAAATTTCAAGTTGGAGTAGAAATTGCAATTCATTACCTTTATTTAATTAGTTGATCCAAAATTAAAAAAAGATCAATTTTCAGGTTCAAATTCACACCAAGACCAATTGAAAGAGCTTGAAGTTGCTAATTTCTGTTTTCGTTTTTTCGAATAACGTCCATCTTGGAGGCTGAGAATACTCTTAACTTCTTTCTTCGTTTTAGAAACAGGAGTGGTTGCTTGGGAAGTGTAATGCTGCTATGATCATCCAGTTGAACTCTCTCCGCCCAAGGAGGCCTGAAATTGACCATTGATTATAGAGTATGCTATAGACTTTGTGTAGTTCCCTTCAGGAGAAAACTCTTTTTACTATTTATAGTAATTTTACGGAAAATGGCGGATGCTATCTCCAGGAGAATTGAGATTGGTGCTCAGCATTGTGGCAGCTTGACACGTAATAGAACCAGATTTTTTGCAGTGCTTAGATACTATTGTAACAAGGGCCATTGTTGTTCTTTGTGGCCATTTCTTTGCACTTGTATGCTGATTCACCTGATTTTGAAGTGCGTTCTCAGACTGTAGTCGTGGTGTATCCAATATTGTTCGGCATTGATATCCAGCCTTTTATCGAATGTGGAAGCCTTGATATTCAACTGTCTTCAAGTTATAGGTACAGTACTAAGATCCTCCATCCCATGCTAAGTGCAGGAGGTGAAAGGGGAAGACTCGATCAGTTGATTGAAGAAATCTTCTCATGGCGGTGAGTTATGCAGGCCTTTCCTCTGCCGCTATGGTATTTTCGTTGATACAGGAGAGAAATCTGAGTGATGATGGCAATGATATTTTAAGTGATGATTTTCCACGCAATTTCCTGTTCCCCAAAATTTCTTGTAACAGTTTCTGGAGACTGAAGTATGAACAATAATTCGCTTTCTTGGCAAGGGTTGCTATACAGCAGGGCTCTGCGCTCCTACTTCACGCAAAGTTTCCTGTCTGAGTCTCATTTCTTGTAAAGTCATTGAGTCGCAGATTGTGGAGTAGAATGTTATTGTGAGTAAGTAAATTCTTCTGCTCAAAACGGGATGTGAGAATTTCTTTTCATTGTTGCAGATCGTTGGATGTCTTATTAATTTCTTCTGACTGGTTGCAGCGACCTTATGTTCCAAAATTTGGAGCCTGGGATTCAAATGGAGGAAATGGCGCCGCTTACACTGCAGTATTTGATAATGCTCGCACTGGCAAGGGTGGAAAAATGATCAATCCGAATGATCCAGCTGAGAATGAAGCTCTTGCAGCTCAAATGTATRGTGGCTCTGGTGCTCCCCAGCGAAATAGTGAACGTCCTACCCCTCGTTTTAGGGCGCCGGTTGATCATGGTAAAGCCATCGTTGAAGCTAGAAGCTACAGAGATTTTTTTAAGAACATCAGGGTGACTCATTTTCTTCTTCTTTCGTGGACCCTGACGCTCTTTCTCGATTCATGTCTTTGAGCAAACAGACGATGCACCAACTCGTCCGCGGCATGAAAGGCGGTCGAGCCGTGAGGACATGGATGTGCGCAGATCAAGCGATCTTCCTGGCCGTCAGGCACCATCGTATGAGCCACCTACCCGCAGAGCTCCAGGTGCAGTTGGCCGTGAGGTTCTGACGTCTTTCATTACATTTTACTTGCACAGTGAATGTAAAATTTAGATYTCTTTCGGAGTTATGGRGTGTGATTTATTAACATTGTAAATATCATAAAAATTTCTTTCTCACCTGAGTTGTATTCAGCTGAGTTTCCYATGTTTAAGTTTCTCATTTTTAGCATCAGATAATGAACCCTTTGGGGTGGTGGTGCTGGGCTCTGGATACAGTGATAAAGATGTTAAAATGACCACACTTAGTTACTGGCAATATTAATCACGGCACCTAGGTCATGATCATCTCAAAAATTACTTTCGTGGGGAAACGAGGGTACTCTTTCTGCAGCTCAGAAGCGTGAACTCCTGCTTTCAAGTTTGGAGAACCATCATCTTTAGGATGATTAAACCTCAGGGAATTTAATGTGTRTGTAGATAGTTCTTTTTCTTGTCGCTGATTTCTTATTGATTTTCTTCCTTGGATCTTGTGACTGCAGGTCGTGGAGGAGCTGAACCGCTGGCTAGGCGCACAGCGGATAGGGATGCCCATAGTGATCGAGATGGTTCGAGTCATAATAATGATCGCTCACCTGCACATCCTTATGCAAATAGGGTGGGTGCCCGCGAGACTGGTCGAGGAGCTGCCTCACCTGCTTGGGATCGAAGAGGTCGGCATCCTTCTGGAGGGGATGAAGGCTCTGTAATGGCSCCGGGTACTCCCAAGACTCGTCTACGACCAGGCGCAAGAACTGAGGAGCCGGTTAGAGCAATTCCTTTTCGTGACAGCGTTTAGAAGTGGCAGAAGTAGTGCACTAAAATAGTTCTTGAGAGGCGAATCGATTTCAAAATGTGGTTGCTGATTTTTTTTTCACATGATGCC
The DNA here is from genome assembly GCA_006891605.1 of Pleurozium schreberi. Lineage (NCBI taxonomy): Eukaryota > Viridiplantae > Streptophyta > Bryopsida > Hypnales > Hylocomiaceae > Pleurozium > Pleurozium schreberi. Next base: position 232,319 of record VACF01000770.1, on the reverse strand, counting down.
TCGTATTGGTTGATAATTTGTTACCTTGTTCGGTTTTGAGTATGTGGACAGTCTGCGAAAGGTGGTGCATTGCCGAAATTTGGAGCTTGGGACGTAAAGGATCCAAATGCAGGAGATGGCTTTACTATGATCTTTCAGAAGCTTTCTAATGAGAAGAAAGAAGGTGGACCTGTGCACATTCCAAGGTTGAATTCCGACCAGGCGTCTTCTCACGAGGGTAGTTATGGGAAGCATCAAAGTCAAGCTGGTGGACCAAGGAAAGAACAAGCTAGCAGTTCACCGGTAAGTAACGAATGCCGTGTTGAATGATACATGTGAGGAACTCTTCGAGTTTTCATTCGCAGCTGGTATTTGCTACAAATGCTGCGAGATTCAATAAGAAAGTGGATGAGTCGGGACCGCATGAAATGACCTTCAAAGTGTACTCCATGTAATCCTTGTTGTACTTGTTCATGGCAGGGCTGCGGCTGCACTATTTTGTGAACGGGCAACAGCAACCTATGTTTTGAAATGTGAGTATGTGATCCCCCTCACTTATCTAACCCAAAAGTATACTGCAATGCCTTGRTGATTGCTGCAAGGATTTACTTGTAGCCTGCTTGTACTAATAACTATGCCTTTACGAAAAGTTTGTGTTTTAGCTTTCATCAATGATGCAATCAAAGTATTCACGTGCTGTTCATTTAATGTATCTGCTGCATTGAACGAGCTCTTCATTTTTTTGGCACCCGAGTTAGTGTTTGTAGAGTGCTTTCACAYTTCATCTCTATGTTGTATGATTATCCCCTTCTAAATTGGTTACATCTCAATTTGTTTGCAGTGGTTATTCGAGTGCATTCAAAGATGACTATGATTGATCATTCAAGGGTGAAACTCTTAGTGCACCCGGTGTGGTGACAGGATGGTTACACCTCATTTCGTTTGGGTACATTTTGTCACTTGTACGAACTTTCCTCTATGCGATCGCATGGTTATTTCTGCCTTGAGCAGGAATGGTTTCTTGACGTGCYATGAATGCAGTTTTGAAGCATCTCGAAAACGCAGGCAATCATCAACTCATCCAGCGACAATTTTTTTCCCTATCTGGATGTGGATCCTTCCCTTTGGTGGAGCTGTGAGAGGCTTTTAAATTCGACTCTCAAGATTAACTCCTGAGGCATGGTCTATGGATCTGTGAATATATATGTCTGCGTGGGGGTTATGGGCTATGCTCTGGTTCCTTTTATTTCTAGGGTTGCTGAACCATACCTGCGTCATCTCCGTCCGTAGATTGCTTTACTGTGTAAGTGGCTTTCTGGTAAACAGGGCTACCTCTGATGTAACCAGGTCTATTTTATAGACAGTTTTATGTAGTAGAGGCTACTTTCGATAGGGAGGTTTAGACTTGGGGATGTGCAATATTCGTGACGACAGTGGGCCATTTCCTGTAGGCAGAGGAGAATGTTATATCCAGCTCAAAAAACCAGCGGAGCGACCCTGTCCTATTTCTGCTTCCGTGGGTTTCTTTTGTAGAATGCTAAAATGAATAGTGAAGGAATGTGATTTTTGTTCCCAGCTCAGCTTCGTCCAACTGCACCTTTTGTAAGTTTAGATTCATCTGTGGTGGCTGTTTAGGAGCTGTAATTGTTTTGTCTTCTAGGTARCAATATATGTATCTTACTCGGGCAATATGTGATACTGAGTCTTTCCAGTGGTAAAACAACACTTTTCCACTTGCTATTTTCTCTTCATCTGTTCAACAGGAGGAAGGTCTGCTATAGAATATTTTAATCCAAAAAATCCTGACTTGCCAGAGTGCCAGGAAGGACTCCACTAAAGCCTAAAAGAAAACTCCAAAAAAGGACAGATCACACATCACTGGATCCTGATACCCCCGGCCTTTCCCGTTTGCCTAGAATCGAAGACGCAAACCCAGACATTCTCTACTCAAGCCTTCTGTTGCCACTCAAGCTTTTGCAACTTTGTTGCAAGAGTCGTGAGCTATGGCGCAGCCTGGAGGAGCTTCAGGAGTCTTGCGGACGGCCTTTGTGCCTCTGCTGCTGCTCACTCTGGCTTTCCTTCTCATCTGCGTGCCCTTCTTTGCCGAACCCAAGACGCAGGTAAGCAAGAAATCCAAGCAAAAGCCCTGGAGCTCATGCAGCTGCCCAACTAACTAAGGCTCTTCTACGAGGGAGAAGTTCGTTTCCTTTTTTTTAGCTCTCTTTCGAGATCGTTAGTTACGTTGTCCCTCGAAATTCAGTCCATCAGGTGCGATGTGGGTCCAATTTTTGTTGGGACTTGGAGTAAGCAGCTTACTTTTAAGTCTTTCGTTTGGATTTCTTGGTTTTGACGAGGTGAGTGGTGTGTGTGTGTGAGTCTTGGGAAATTGAAGAGGTGTTTGCGATTTGTATTTTGGATGGGACATGATGATATGGTCGTGTTCGTTCATTGTAATGGCGTGTTTCGAACAGCTGAAATTGTGATATTCAAGTGCACAGAGCTCGGAAAACTTGGACTAGTGCAGATTTGAGGTTGAAACATGCGTTTAAATGTGCCAATTTCTGGAATCTTTCTTCAATTTTTGTTCAATTTCTGTCAATCTTTGTTTTCCTGTTCCATTGAATATGACGAATGGTGGTCCGAATGATCACTTGGAAGCTCTGGAATTGTGCTCGTGTTCTTGGTAATGGTTGGGGAAGCTTGTGGGTTAAGCTTGTGGGTTGGGTTGATGGATTTTGAACACGGGTTGCAGTGCTTAGAGGGAAGATGAATGCAATTACGTTTCTATTAAGGAGTGTATGGTAGCGATACTGATTATGCTTTGGATTTCGAATGGCTGGTCTTTTTAAGGATATGGTGTGTTTTGGAATTGCAGATCGAGGAAGGATGCAGTCTAATGTCCGACACCCACTTCGTSCTCTACAGCAACCGCGTTGTAACTCCTGACGGCACTGGCTCTTACGCAGGTTCGTTACCCTAAACAAGAAATTTACATTAGTTTTTTTACAAGTAGTGGCATCAAATCACCACACTTTCTCGAGGATGGATCATAACTAATTTTTTCTTCTGACGTTTATCCTGACCTAGTATTGCAAAATGCAAATACATATCCTAGCGTCTGTAGAAGTTCACAAACATTCAGAAACAACAAACATCCTCACCCAGTTTTTGTGAATGTACGATTTTCTAATTTTCTTAATCTTGTTTGCAGTGGAGGTGAAGGGCGAAAGGATTGTTTCTGTGACGAAGAGAACTGAGGCGCCCAAGAGCACAGACGGCGGGCCTCGGGTATTGGATTATGGAAATGCCGTCATCATGCCTGGACTCATTGATGCGTATGAACTTCCAACCATGTAGCATTCTTGTTGCAAGGCAATGGGAAGGGATTCTTTCTGCCTTTCTTGCTTAGGTTTAGTATTCAATCTACCCACTTGGATTTTTAAACAACTTTCAAGAGGATTTGAGGAATGTAGACTATTTGTACAAAGATAAAAGCAAAAATGTGCCAAAAATTAAAAAAAAAAAAGATTCAAGCATTTAAGGGTTAGTTCTCTGCTCCTAGTAGCCATGTAAATCTATGTTTGGGAATTGGTTAGGTTTGTGCCAATGAAATTTATAAGCACAAGAATGAATCCTGGTATTTTGTTGCAGCCATGTGCATATCAATGAGCCGGGGCGAACGCAATGGGAGGGTTTTCTCACAGGCACGAAGGCCGCTGTTGCTGGTATGTTACACTACACTGATTTATCCAATTAGTGAGGGCAAATTTAGAGTCACTTTGAATGATTCCATAAGAATTTATGCTTAGTGATTGATAGTACTTCGATCTCAGGAGAATTTTAGTTCTTCAAAGCTCTGTAGGGATCTTCCTAAACTCACTCTCCTACATATGTTTAATTAAATGGTATCCTTTACCTTAATGCGTGTACTAACACGATAAGGGTGTGCTCTACAGGTGGTACGACTGCTATTGTGGACATGCCGTTGAATGCTCACCCCACCACGACGACAAATAAGATTCTGAAGGAAAAGGTAGACAGACCTCTTTTCGTAATTGCTGCATTTTTTTTGTATGGAAAATTCATCATCTTTGAGAGATTGTGATGTTCTTGTGCGGTGATTTTCTGAGTAAGTTTTATGTTGTGTGCATGAACGTGGATAAAGATAGCATCCACCAAAGATAAGCTTTATATCGATGTTGGTAAGTTCCCTGCCCATCCCAAGTAGTTTCTAGCATACCCTTATTTGTTTTTAGTTAATAAACTAGAGTCCTGTATGATTGAGATTATTCTAGTTTGATTAGATTCTAGTATGTTTTTTTTTGTTTTTTTTCTGTTTCTGTTTTGACTGGGAAGTATGCAGCAGAGCAGATTCTCTTTGATATCCAATTTGTGCTCGTTGGGTTTTTTTCAGGTTTTTGGGGAGGTTTAGTCCCAGACAACGCTTATAATGCATCGGTCTTGGAGGGTCTCCTTGAAGCTGGCGCTCTTGGTTTGAAGGTTTGGAAAATCATCTTTTCTACTTGTTATGTTAACTACACGAAATAGTGAAATTAGGTTGACTTTACAATTAGGTTGCCTTACCCCCAAGAAAGTTACTCTATAAGCCATCAAAGTCAACAAATATTTCTACAAATACTTCCAATTCTACACATGGAGGTTCATGAGTCCCAACTACACCAATAACTAATTCAAAAATAGTGCATTCTTGTACATGTACAGTAAATATTTATATAGTGTGGAATGTCGGGAAATTAGTGAGGGGCAACCTAATTTCGGCAAGTGTTTGATCAAGGACGCCATGCCGAGAGAGCTTGTGGGGCACCGATACTGCACCGAGGCGATTTGCGCAGTCCTTCAGTGCAGACTCTCTGAACTTCCTATTCCTGCAGATGGAGGGGTTTGATTGTATGAAAGGCATGGCAATTCACTGCAAATTCAACAGTAGAGTCTTATAACACTTGCTTTGCCTCCGCAAGAATGAGTTGTAGACCAACATAAGATGCTTGGCTGTACTGTCGTTCAGATGAGTGGAAGTAGCTTATCATCTTGTCAGCAGAACGAGCACATGTATGTGCCGAAATGTTTTGTATACTTACCTTTTCATGTACGTATAGCAGTTACATTGTCAAACTTCTGTCTAGATTACATGATAAGTTTTTAATGTACTGAAGTGTGAGTGTTTAATGAGCGATGCTGGCATTATTGTTGAGAATGAAATACTTTATGATATGGATACAATAGTTTTGGAGGATATGTGTTTCTTTGTTTTGCATTTGCGATTTGCTGTTGGAGGTCACCTGTAGACTAACTACCTCTGATTTAAACTAATAATTGCTAACAAGCTAGGCCGCTAATTATGCTGATCTATCGAGCTTAATGCTAAGTCTGAAACACAGGTSTTAGTAGTGGCTTTGTCTTTATATTTTGATTGGTAGATGAGGCACTTGTATTAGAGTCTTCTGAAACTTCGATGCTCTAAAACCCACATCAAGAAGTAACAATACAAGAATTGGCGTCACTTCAATTACCACAAGGAGTGCAAATCTCTGATGCATGATATTTGATTTCCTGAAGAGTCTCCCGAAGSCATGGCTTATGTGAGCTCCATTGAGCTGAAGAACAAATGTCTCATTTACACAGAATGCGATGCATGCCGTCAGGATGGAAAGATGAAAAAAGCCGACCTCTCCTGCGAGGCTGGAGTAATTCAAGAGTCYGTTCCTCCTGCAGGTGGAGAGAATAACCCTAATCGAAGTCTGTTACAAATCACTGAGCCAATCAAGAAACTTTCATCAAAATTAGCAGRTCAAACCCTAAACCCTGAAAGTTAACCCCCGAAAACCCTGAAGCTCTACAATTGCTGAGCAGATGGGACTGCTGGAGCCAAAGCACACCAGGCATTGTAATCCTCAATAATGCCCTGCAAGAGAGCGCCCTCCATGGCGCCTAGGATGCGCTGCACCACCTGGTCGCCCACACCCGTCAACAACCTCTCCGGGATGAGCGACAGTGGCAGCGGCAGGTTCACCGCCACGCCAATGTTCACGAACCCTCCGAAATCCCACAGAACTTCCTCAAACTTCCTCGGAAACACACGCAGCTCTCCGTGTAGATTCAGTTGCAAATCCAAGTTGCGGAACTGCTCGGGTAGTCCCGTGACGTCGAGAGTCAGCTTGGAGGAGTCGATGATGAGCACCCCGTCGTCGTGCTCTACCCTGGAAATTCAGGAAGTGTTGGTATAAACTTTGTGGAGACGGATCTCARGAGAATAGTAGTTCGGAAGCTTCACTCAAAATGAGTAAAAGAATTATGGTTTGAGGTAAGTATACCTAATTGTGATCCCTACCTACCTTATTGACCCACAATGCATACCTCATCTTCATTTCAGAACCTAAATGTAGAGCTGCCAGTTTTCTCTTATTCATGGCACAAATCTCATAAGACAAGACAAGAATGACTATCCTACATTTAGACTGACATGAAGAGGGAGTATACATAGTGACACAATTAGGTGAGGGTTGGAGTTAGGTGTGCCTGCCTTATATCTCTCTGACCAAATTGACACATTCATCTCAAAGCTTAAGGAGTCACAGTCGATTATTAAGGGTCACAGTCGATTTTTAAGAGTCGCAGTCGAATTTTAAGGGAACTTGTTCAATTCTAAACCTCATCCCTATTCACTTGGAAAAAACCCCAGAAGGATTAGGTGACAATCGCTATTACTGCATTCTCTATCCAAATGTCTCCGTCTCCCATTCTCAATCTCCGATGATCGACGGATTAGGTTTCAGCCACGCCCCCAACTGKGACTCCCTCAAGATGCAACGAAGCAAATATGAATTTCATCGAGCTGAAGATTTCACAAGCTYGTGAAGTGTTAGTACAAAAGATGTAGAGATGGATCCCGCGGACCTAACGTCGGTGAAAGGGGTGGCCGAGAAATTGAARAACGTGATGGTCATGAGTCGCGCTTGCCACACCGAGTCGCCCAAGTACTTAATCCTTGCGGAGTCCGGGAACGTGACGTTCACGATCCGCTCCGTCTCCTTCAGATACTTCGCCGGTGGGAGTGAGCGCTCTTGGAACGGGATGGACACCTCTTTCCGCCCCGTGAATCGCACCAACTTCGCCAACACAGGTGGCGAGCTGCCGATTCTTACTGCGTGAGACACTGATTTGCGGAGAAACGACGGTGTCGGGGCTGAAATTGAATGGAACGTTTGCCTCCCATGGCGCAACGTTGAGATCAAGACTGTCTTGTTACAYAGAGTGCTTGYCATTGGAAKTCAACAACAATCCTGCAAACCCATTAAAAGACACACAATGGATTGGAGATTCATGGTTTCACGGTATGACCTAAAGAAGAGCGAGCRCTTCAATTAWCCCATGAAGACGAGGAGACGTGTTTCGCAAACTCTAGGACATTGCACAAGGGAGGAAGAATGTGAGGGAGAAACAATTCCTAGTTCCATCCAACCACTCAACAGCGAAGAAGACAGCCCAGCATATATAGCCAGCTAGGGTGACATTGCCAACAATCCTTGTCGAAGGTGTAAAACATCATGGGTGATGGCAATTAGAGTTCAAGTTGAGATTCAGTGTGTACACATTATTGATTCAATTGACATTTAGTATTCAAGTTCGTAATTAGTGTTACAAACACTAATTAACATTATTAGTGTAGTTGAAGAGCTACAAAAGAATTAAAAAAATTTCTTTGAAGTGGAGTGGATTTATTTTCATCTTATCATTAATTGTTGATTCAAGAAACCCAATTTACCAATAATTCTTTGTCATGTGGGGAGAAAGCATCAACAAGTGCTTTGAAAGGTTACATGAAGGTTTCTACTCATCTCCAAATTTTCACATAATTTGTGATTATAAGGTACTCTTGTGGTTGCATATATTGAAAGGTAAGAACAAACAAAGAAGGCATGAAAATATATGCTACCAATGCACATTAACTCCCAAGGAACCTACATCTTGTGGTTGCATATGTTGAAAGGTAAGAAGAAACAAAGAATGCATGAAAATATATGCTACCAGTGCACATTAACTCCCAAGGAACCTACATCCATCGGAGTAGATTATGTAAGAGGAAACAAAGAGGGCATGAAAATATATGCTAACATGGCACATTTAACTCCAAAGGAACCTACATCCATCGGAGTAGATTATGTTTTCAAGCTTACCGTGGGAGCAATACAAAATGGATAAGGCAAATATTGTCAATTTTTCAAAGACATGACTAACTTGGTCACTTAGAGCTTCATGATTCTTGTGCAAAGTTAAGAAATGATTCATGTCGGGATATGAAGACACAAAAAAATGAAGATCTTGTATATAGATTCTTCTCGAGCCATACTTTAATATGCATAAAACATGCATAAAACGCTTCAAACCAACATTCCCCTCCCTACCAGGCTCTTTTAAGGGTTAAGCAACGGCAGGGATAATCTCTCCTTTCAACATCAACATTGCTTCAAAATGGATTTCAAAGAGATGGAATAGAATCTGCAATAGGCAGACTTTGAAGGTCACTGAAATTTGTGATCTTTATGTACATCTCTTGAAGTTAAAAAGTTGCACAATGCAAGGGATGAAACTATCGTACCAACAAGTACCTGTAAGTGGAAGGCATCATGGGAGGGGTCAAAAAACAGGAATCAGAACATCCACCGGGATGCACAACAAAGAGAATTTTGTACTGTAAGGCAATATTACCGAGCGCTCTTCCGTTTGTGTTTTTCACCTCTTCCACCCCCACGTCCCGGATTCCGTATGATTTGAATCGGTCGAACCTGTGCGTGCGCTACGCTAGCACTGGTTCCAGACGTGGACTGCGTAGGTGTGCCTTCGCTTCCAGATCCGGATTGTCCGCTTCCCTACACAGGTTCCATGTTGTTCAGATCAGCGCAAGGCTTCCGAAGTATCACTATCGAAATTCATAACTGTTTCATAAGCACTTAGTGGTGTGRAAGAGTMKCAGAAAMCTGMAGTCATAKTGAACTCCTATACATTCTAAGGYAAAATGCAAAGMAGTTCCCTCACTTCAASTGGTTTCATTTTCATCTCAGYCGCTTAATCTACGCRATTTTSTGCAAGTGTCTTGATCATCTTGAGAATTAGACAAAGCCACTGAGCAACAGACGTTGGAATCATAAAATACAAGAGGGAAGTATTCGCTTACATGGTCACCAGTGAGTGTGGGTAAATTGGGACGATGCCCTAGAGCCTGAAAATCACCAACCTCTGTAGGTCCTCGACCTGCAAAAYATCAACGTTCCTCAGAAYTTCAACCCCTCTCTGAGACAGTGAGGGATGAAAACGGGAGGTAGTGGGAACGAAACAGTTGTCCAACATCSATCTCATGCTAAGTAGGCGTTGATTAAATTGAAGACGTCTTCRTATACAGGCAAACTTATAGCCGGATTCAGCAACTAAGACAGCGGGAAAAGTAAGGAGGACAAAAGTTTTCAAAGCCACAGAAAGCAAGATACAAAAGAAGAGTCATACGTGTTTTTTTGGCAGGAGGAGCAGATGGTTCTTTTTCTATTTCRCGTTTTGACTTCTTCACAAGCTCAAGAAGCTCTTGATCACTCTCTGGAGTGTTGCTGTTTAGAAGCTCAAGGGCACGGTTGAACACACGCACAAGGTCTTGCGTCCCCGCAAACCGTGCTCCCATCTCCTTCCCCTTCGCCACSGCTTCCCTCATCGTGACTCCAGTTYACCCACGAAKTTTTTGAATCACGCTGTGAGTTTCTCAATGATGTCTTAGTGCTCTATTCAGATACTTTCCCTGCACATTCCAGTATAACAAATTAGTCCTCACGGAATGCAGCTTAAGCCACACAATCTTACGTTCGCAACGCTACTGATGCCTACTTCCTCTGACAAGCTATGCTCAGCCCCCAAAGGACCTAGAATTCATGGTTTGAAAATGACCAATTTCAATTGATCACATTGTGATAAAGATAATTCAGATGCATCCCACTTTTGTAGCACGAAAATCGGGAACGACCATTGCATGTCTCTGTCAATAATAAAATAAGATATGGCAAAAGAACGTCCTCTTAAATAAACCTATTCATCCTGTTCCACTGGTGCAAATCCAGAACCTCCGCAAAAGTTCAAAGATGACTACCAGTATGCGATCATCCAAGAATGTAATGAATCAAAAGTTACAGTGGAAGTGTTCCAAAACGGCAATAGATAAATCTTTCAGAGCGAAGAAGAGAGCTCTACCAGCTTCACTCCGCGACCGAGCTACACTGTCCAGCTTGGATTCCAACAATGTAGTAGTTGCTTCCAAACGYAGTATTCTCCTAAAACAGTAGTCAAACTCAGATTTCAGATGTTTTATTCCAAATCCAAGCAATCTTTTGAAAAGACATTTCAGCAATGTYACGGCAACATTCTCATCTGCCACTCAGTCACAGCCAGTGCGGTAGATTCACAAACTAAAGTCCCTCAAAACGAGCAGACCACCAATCGAACATGTAAAAAGGTTCACATAAGAGGAAAAAAAGAGAAAAGAGTGAAAGAGAATCCTAAAAAATGTGTTCTAAGAYATCGTGTGCCCATTGCGTCAAAGTACCAAATTAAAGTAGTAAACAAAAATAAACACCAAAAAAGCGTGCAAAATTATGGACAACGCGAAATATATATTTGGTATGGAGAACTCACAGGTGCACGTCGGCCAACTTATCTTCGCAGACTGCAGAGAAGTTGTTGAGTAGAAGGACCGTATGTGCAATGAAGGTGTTGACCTATTCCGAAAAAGAACCAAGTGCTCGTTACTAGAAATCAAGAACAAGTCGGCTGTGTAATCGAAGACTGCTGTAAGCCTCAACGGGTTGATTGCCATAATAGTTCCAAGTGAAAGTAGCGAGGCTGAAGAAATAAGTTGGCATTCTTTGATAATTGTCATAGAGATACTATCTAGCAAATTGTCCTGGAATAGCATGTTTGTACATGTTTGATAGTGCAAATAATCTTAAATTGAACAGATTGGCAAATCGAAGATGTTAAACAACCGATGTACAACACAAATTGACGGGCATSAAGGGAAAGAAAATATGCATACCAGAAAARCAGTTCTATTATCAGCCATAGCACGCCAGTTCAATCGTCGATCSGCAGGAACCCCGGCATTCAGAGTTCAACTACCGTGGTTGTGCGCAARAGTTRAGGGGTCTTGTAGCGAAGAAGTAGAAAGGCACCTGAAGAGTCACAAAAACAGAATGCCTCAGAAAGTAATCAAATACGCACATAAAAACTCAAAGAAAACAAGGGCAAGCCACCGATTGCAAAAYAATCAGCAACCACACTATAMAAAGTCGAAGCAGAACCAYTGATAATTAACTTAATCTCCTCTATGGYATCAGGAGTGTGAACTAGCAAAAAAAMTCGAAATGCCAAATCYCTGAAAACCCTAAAACCTCAATTGCGCAGAAAACGATTCACAAGCAGTCACATCTGGTCAGCTGTCCACCACGAGATCCTCCAAGAACGCGGGCAACTCAGTTTCAAAGCCCTAGGATCTATGGTGGGAGAGAATTTCAGCTTCTTATGAAGCTCTAGAAACTAAACTCAAAACTCACTCACAAAGTTTTAATATCATGTGGCATTAAGATCGCAAAGTGGATATTGAGATGCGATCCTAACTGAGAAGCTCCCAATATCGGTGAAATAATCCGACGAACCTCCAAAACCCGGAGACAAACTCAGAAACAAGTCGTAAAAGACAACATTTCGAACACTTTTGAAATTTGTTGAACCCTGGTGCACAGCAGCAAAAATAATAGGAATAGGGGTAGTCACACCGTCTCCGAGAAGCAAACTTTTGTGAAGCCTCCCCCCTCAGGCCTCCCGCGAGGTGTTAAGCGCGCGGGGAGTCGGCCCAAAATTTTTGCAGCGGGCACCCGGCCATGTTGTCCCCTTGCCTAAACTCAACCACCGGTCATCAATGATCGGACGCAGGACGACAACACCCTAGCCCACCCCACCCCCACCCAGATTGGCCCTCAATCATAGAATTCTCAATTGCATTTGAAAATCGAAGTATGGTCTCAACTGCACCGGTCAGGCATAATCGAATAAGAGCTGAAATATTACAATAACTACATGGTCTCATGAAATCAGGCCCGGTTCAATTTGGTTTTAGTCACAGGAAGGAAGTGCGCGCATGCGTCGGATAGAGCCTCCAGGAGCCTCGAAGTGCGCGCGACAGACCTCGCGGGGAGTGCGACGAGGACAAACAGGAGCTCGGCGGAGGAAGTGCGATGCAGCTATAATGCTTCCGCATCTGATCCACAAGATCCACGCCACGCATATTGCCTTGGTACTCCACCTGCTCTGGCGTGGTCTCAATCTCTTTCCTCTCTCTATTCAACCAGCGGCGAGCAGTAGCCGGTCCTATCGGGTCAGCAGATGTGTTCAAGAAACAAACTGGCTTTGAATCATACCAGACAGTGGCGGCCATTCTTCCACTTGAATGCATTGCCCAGAACAAAGTGGACCTCGGGTGCTCGCCCTTTTTGAATCCACAAAGAGCTGAGGGGAATCCAATGCGGTGCCCCTTGACAGTTCCTGTAGCAAAGATGCCACGTCGTAACAGGGCATCAAAGAGGGCTGGTGAACAGAAAAAGTTATCTACACACACACTATGGCCTTGGTGTTGGAGACCAGCTATCAACTCGTGAACCACTCGCTCCCCCAAGCCTGCTTCTGACTTGCCAGTACACTTCCCGAGGTATGGAATGATGTTCCAAATGAAAGTTGAATCTACACACACGGCAGCCCATATCTTGAAACCATATTGTGTGGGTTTAGCAGGCATGTATTGCCTGCAAGGTGAACGGTTTCCCCTGTAAGCCACCATTATTTCATTACATGTGACCCACTTCTGAGGATTGTACAGTGCCTGTGACACTGCAATGAAGTGCTCCACCAACCATCGCACTTTGAAGAGTTTGTCATAACTTGGGTCTGACTTGTCACGGCAGGCCGTGGCATTATTGAAGCAGTGAATACACCGTAGAAGACTCTCAAAACAATCCCGAGCAAATACCAAGGGAATTACTCCGCACCACCAGAACATGTCTTCCCTCCAATAATCACGGATCGACGGGGATGTCTTCAGGCCCATCAAGATGGTAACTCCAAAAAAGGCTCGAATTTCCACTCTCGTCGTTGGCGTCCACCGTGGGCCTCCGTTGCAACCTGCTAGTCGGCCTCTTCTGCGAGGATCATTGACATTTGTGGACTGCTGCTGGGCGTATGCATTCGTTTTGCTGACTAGGCGATCAACAGCGTAGTCATCGAAATACCGATCAAAAAAAGAACGCGCGGTCGGCCTATTTCGGATATACCTTTGCGTGGGCCCTGGAAAGGGGTCGTTGAAGAATTGTCTATCCCCTATCAACCTCGGTTGCGATTGGCCCGACTCCGAATCTCTATAAAGGTACCGGATTCTCTCTAAAGCAGCATCGTGAATTGGGTCAATGTATGTGTACTCCGTATACCTCTCCAAGTCAAAAGAGACCTCCTCAGCATGCGGAACATCTCCATCATCATGCAAAATCCAATCAGAATTGTTATCATCGGATGAGTCATTACCTGTGAAATCCGCGAAGTCTGGTGCCCAAGTCGTATCCCTTGAATCTGTTGTCCAATCAATGCTTCCATCATCTTCCCGAGGTTGCACTAGTCCAGCAGCTACTCGTGGTGGCATGTGGAATTCGTCTCCACTCCCGACAAGGGAGGTCGTATCCACAAATTCGGTAGCTCCTACTTCGACTACGTCATCAACAGTCTTGTTGTTGTCAAAGTAAGGCGGAATTCCAGTCCCGACCCCTTCATCAATGGCCCCCAAAATTTGCCTTCCGAAGATGGTACCACCGTCTGCTACGTCGTCAAAGGCACGTTGCAAGCTCAAGGCGTGGCCTAGTGGTCTCAAATTCCGCAGCGATGTGTCATTTTGGAGCTGTGACCGCACTAGTGATACGGGCGTATCGGTGGAGACTGCTGTATGCCCTCGACCGTGCCCCCCAGTGACTGATTCCCCGCGCCTTGGACGCTGTAGGCGGTGACCTCGTCCTGATGCCGGAGATTGTGACGGTGACCTGGAGTAGTATTGCTCCCAAACCACACACGCATTATCCAATTCGGAGGTCAAATGAACCTGTCCACATGCAGGGCAACTAGCCTCAACACTTTCTGCAAGTCGGACTGATCGCAACACATGCGGCGACGCTGTCGTGGGCAGAATTTCCGGCGCTACTCACCCGCGTGGTTTTCGGTGTGGTCTGGGATTTCGCCGCACCCCGCGCCGTCTGCTTGTGGTCGCTACACTGTGGTCCCCTGCTTCAGTACTTTGCACTTCCAACTGCAGATTCGGTTGTAGTAGCTCTCGCCCACGTCCCTGCAACCCTTCCCTTGGTCCTTCAAGATTCTAATTGTGCATTTTTTGTTGCCCGTTTTAAAAATTTGTCCCCGCATCCCCCGCAAGAGTTCCATCGCCTCCCGCAGAATGACTCCCCTCCTTATTGCCGCCATCCTCCCTTGCCACACGGCGCCCCACATCGTGCTCAGCCAAAGCAAGGCCGTTAGAGGTGGCCTGGCCGTTCTTCCGTGCAGCTATGATAGCTCGGCGAATTCGGCCCCGTTCCCTCGGTGGCCTAGCATCCAAATTCGCAGCTACCCGCGCCCTCGCCGCGTTCTTCATCATCGAGTGAAGTCGGCCACTGTTTAGAAAGTAGAAATGTATTCAGGAAAGTTGGAATTCCTCGCTCATCTCCTTCAAAAATCTACTCTGTCCACCCTAGAAATCTTGCAATGTGCCGACGGCATAGGTAACGCAAATTGCGTGTCCCAACTTCATTGGGCCAATGATGTTTTCGGTGTGGGTGTGGCAACGACAAGAGGAAGTCCTCTTGCAAGCAGTGCACAATTTTCTGGGCAGTCTCCTTCGAAGCACCCTTCACCAATGCCCAGTGGAACAATTCATCTTGCACTTGAAAAACCTCTTCCTTTGTAGCTCGGCCGGCCCACAACGCAGTCGTCATTTTGAATAGAATAAAAAACACAGAGAAGTCCCTACGGCCTGAAGGTGGGCGTGAGTGGAAGACATGGGTCTCTACGCTTGAAAGCAATCTCCAACACTTACAAACTGCCTTCCTCTAAGAGCAATTCACCAAATGATGAAGTTCTTCCCACTCGCCACTCCTCCTCATAATCTCAATGTGTTGTACAGAAACAACCTCGGATTCTCTAGAAATCAGTGCATGGAAGCTTACAATGTGCTGCACGACTAACTAAAACAATTCCGGTCATTGTCGCCTCCCCAGTACCGAATCGCTCTCACGCTGCTACGGCTCCTTTGGGAAGAACCCTAAGTGACAGAGCGTCGTCCTCACCTCGTAAGCTGAATCTGTGGGCAACGGTCTTTCACCGGCTCGTCCCGGTCATCTTTCGGACATTCAAGGTAAACCGCCAGTTCCAAGTTCTACTGTAAGCTTCAGCTCCAGCTCCAGCTTCAGTCTTCAGCCTACTGACTTATTGAGGCAAAAAACTCTGTCTCTGTTCGAATATGCCGGTGTGGTTTYGGAAGGCGCCTCTGTGCTCCCGCATTTGCACTCGAGGTGCGGCTATAAAATTATTGCGTACATTCGTGGCGTTCTTGATCTTTTGTGGCGCTTAATTGTGTGCTCGGAACGCCAGTTGCTCATGCCGCCTTCTGTTGCGGAGTCGGAGGTCGTGGCGTTTCTTCACCAGGTGCTTGGAAATTGACCTAATCGTTCATTTCTTTTTGTTGCATTGTCAGTTCTTGATTCTTTTGGATCCGGTTTTGATGTTGTGAGGAGCTTTTGTTTTGTGCTTGAGATCAATTGTGGAGTTTTGAAAACGAAAGGATTTTGAGGATGGTGCGTCAGGTTTACTATTGAGGATTTTACTAATCTACTAATTTGGACTGTAATAATGACTCTAMAATAATGAAGATATTTGTTACAAAATCATGTTGATGAATTAMGGAATTTACAATATAAAGTTCCAATGGTTTTATAGACTTAGTAAATAAACTTATGATGTTTTGAATGATTCTCGTCATGTAATKTAGGGTTAGCAATGCTTTGAATTGTGTAAGAGGGTGTCCTCCTTAGGTGCGGAGTGTTGGTGTGGGTATCACTGTCAGGTGTAGTGGGATAGCTACATATCCCATGTCCATTGATTTTGTGCTCGTTCCAGAACTCATTCAGGTATTTTAGGATCATTACATGGCTGCATGCTTTGAGTATTGAGATTGAGGGCTGGTTTGTTTTGTTGTTATTTATCTTCACAGGTATGCAATGAAGGGGGCGTGGTGTTTGCTGGGCTTGCAAAGAAGGCCTGGCTTGGTGCTGACGAGGAAGCTGCAGAAGCTGCATATGAGTTAGCGTGGGAGGAGTTACACGCAGGGCCCTGGCAAAGTGTGTCATTRGTTTGGCGTGATGCCTTTTCTCTCTSCTGCTTGTCCCTGGCGTCGTGCCATCACCGAGCCAACCGGCCTRTAGAGGCCCTGAAAGTTCTGGATCTTGGAGTGATCATGGGGGGCCCACGATTTCGTAAGGAAATTGACACTTATCTCAACAGCATTAGGCCGGCGATAGGTACAGCCAAGGGCCCTGGCACGTTAAATGGTGTTAATCAAGGGAGTCATCAGCAAGTAGCACCGCCGGATGTGCTTCTGCGAAAGAAGGAAGAGGGGCAAGTGCTACACGAGGTAAGTAAAACGTCTTCTATTTYACCTATGTCGTGCACTTATTTTGCTGCACTTGATTGATGTCGTTCTACTGTGGATTGCTTTCTTGTATTTAGGATGAAGGTAGGCCAGGGGCAGAGCTAATTCCGATTTCAATTAGAAGGCTTAAAATTKTTGTTGGAGCATTTCAATTCTATTGACTGTTAAATCTGAATGCTATCTCTCTCCTAGTCGTGCCTCGTGTGAAACCGCGTATGCCTATTCTGAATATGTGGTAGACACAATTTTCTCTTTCACATCATCATATCTCTGTTTATCATTTATCTGGAATAGTAAGACTTTCTGGCACTGTTCGTGAATTTTCACATTTCATTTAGCATTCTTGATGACCTGCGTAGTGAGGGGTGTAAGACGCTGATAGGAAAATGGTCTGATAATGTCAGGAGCTGAATGCTCTACCGACAGGCTCTTTGCGGGGCTCTTTGGTAGATAAAAGAAGCTGCCCTTCACTGGAAAATTTTCTTCGTGATTTTTTTCTGCCTGGAGTACCAGTAGTACTTTCAAATTCGATGAAGCACTGGCCTGCTATGAGCAAGTGGAATGACATCACCTATCTTCAAATGGTCGCTGGGCATCGCACCGTTCCTGTAGAGGTAAGTTCTGACTATTTTYTCTCTCCTTCTCATGACTTAACGATCGATTTACTGGACGCAATTTTTTGGGGGGATCTCACCTGATGACGGAACAAGATGAAGTTGATTATGTCAAAGTCTTTCGCTCTATGCTTTCTTCCCATTTAAATAATCGGCGTCCTGCTTGATAATTTTTTTTACCTTCTGGTGATTTCTTCAGTAGTTATGACCGATGAATGACCGTGTGTTCCTTTTGATTGCTTGTTTTGGAGTAAGCAGTCTATATTTTGTGGTATTTCCCTCTGGGCTTAGTAATTTGAACTTGTGACAATCAGGGCAGGTGGGAGAACACTATCTTGCTTCAGATTGGAAGCAGGAGCTTATGACTTTTTCCCAATTTTTAGAGAGATCTCTCTGTCACTCTGATGCACAGGCCACCAGTCGGCCGTATCTTGCCCAGCACGCACTTTTTGAGCAGGTATGAATGTGCAAGAGATATAATGTCTGGTCTTCTCTTTTGTATAACATTGGTTTTGTAAGCTCTTATATGTTGTAATCATGGTTTTTTGGAATAGATTTTTGGTAGCAGGGTGGATTGCTGGTGCAATTTGTTGTTGCGATTGTAAGAAGTTATCTGGTTTATCAACCCAGRTTCCAGAGCTGCAAGCAGACATAGCTATCCCAGACTATTGCTCCGTCGGGGGTGGTGACCTTCAATCCATAAACGCCTGGTTGGGCCCTGCTGGAACTATAACTCCTTTACATCACGATCCTCACCACAATCTTCTAGCACAGGTATGAATTGAATGCACTGGACACTCTTATTTGTTAAATTAAGTCAGCAAGTGGCACGCATCTGGGAGCTGTTATATTTTTCTGGTAATCAATGCCTGAACAGATCGCATGAGAGTGATTTGAGGAAACCTGCTTTAGAAAAAAGTCTTCTTTCTATGTTTTCCTTCATCTGCAATTGTGAACAAATTATTTGATTGCATCCTTGTGGTCCTCCAGGTGGTAGGTCGGAAGTATGTACGACTATATTCACCTGAAGCCTCTCATAGACTTTATCCGTACACTGAACAGATGCTTTGCAACTCGAGTCAGGTACGCAAAACTTATGCTGGATCATCCAGCTCTTGCTATTTCTGTTGTCCCTCCTTTTCAATGTTCCCAAAGTTTGCACTGTTCAAGGCAAGACTCTCCGCATTAAGCTGACTACTGCACTTTTGGAGAGTGTTTACGAGCAGCACTAATTTTACTAATGCCGTTTTATGTTTCCAGGTAAACTTGACTAGTGTAGACTTCGTAGAATTCCCCGAATTTGTAAAGGCGATGTTCATAGATTGCATTTTAGAGGAAGGGCAAATGCTGTACATTCCACCAAAGTGGTGGCATTATGTGCAGTCCCTTACTCATAGTTTTTCCGTGAGTTTTTGGTGGGCTACTGAGGATGATGACGATGATGATGAATCCTCTTAAACCCCAAATGCCCAAACCCTTTTCTTTTTTCTTTTGGAAGCTTATGCTTGCAAGACAATAGTAGCCCATAAATTTTATAGGATATGCCGATTGAAGTTAAAATTTTTAATCTATATAGCAAGAAGTGAAAAGGTATTATATGTATTCCTCAATGACTTATATATTGCTATAGTAGAGTAGTGACTTTTACTTTTACGCAGTAGAGTAGTGACTTTTACTTTCACATCCGTAAGTCTTAGAGAACTAGAAGTCCACTATTGAAAAAAAGATGAATTATAAAGAAAGGACATGTAGATGACTGCTTTAACTCAAACTCTTCACTATGTTTTTGAAGAAGTAGGCGAAATCCTAACCACATTAGGTTCGAAGGATGAATATTTGAGTTAAAAAATTTGATGGGAAAAAAATAGGAAAATATGTATTGCAAAAATAATAAAAAAAATAAATGTGAAATTAATAGTGAGAAAATTGTACCTGAATTTTTATTGAGAATGAAGCTGAAGAGTCGAAGTTGAAGTCGAAGTTGAAGTACAAGAAATTGTCTATTCAAAGTGAAGATTAAATTGGAACTAGAATTATGTAAATTACAGTAGTTGCTTTCACTTTCATGTGCATAAGTCTTAGAAAACTAGAAGTCCACAACTGAAAAGGGGATGAATTATAAATAAAACAACATCTAGATGACTATTTTAACTCAAACTATTCACCATATTTTCCAAGCAGTAGGTAAAATCCTAACCACATTAGGCCCGAAGGTTCAATGTTTGAGTTGAAAACTTTGATGGGAAAAAACTAGCAAAATAGATTGGAATAAAAATAAAAAGGAAAAAGAATAAATGTGAAATAAATAGTGAATGTATTACTAACACTATACATAAATTTATATTGATAAAACAACTTAAGAGTAGAACTAACAGTTGAAGTACAACAACTAGTCTATTGGGAAGTGAAGATGAAATTGGGACTAAATTTATGTAAAGTACAATGTAAATGTAATCTAAAAGTTGACAAAAATATAATTTAAAAAACAATAAATGTGTATATTCTTGCAGTGGATCTACAAGAAAATGATTATGCAATAATATAAAATGTACCATAGTTTACCTACTTGTGAAATTTTGTACGTGTCAACAATCAATACCTTAGATGAAGTTGTTTGTTTGGTTTGGTTTGTTTTATTGCCCAATGATCTTTTGGATAGTGCATTCTTTGGCCTTGTTCTCAGTACCATTAGAAAGTTCTTGAGAAGGAGGGGTGCATGGGATTTTTTGGGTGGTGTTTAGACCTATGAGGTGAAAGTTATTGATTTTCAAAGTTTTTATTGAATTAGAAAATTAGAAAAAATRYCTTTACTTTTATTGTGGACCAATGAGGTCATTGATATTGAATTGTTGAGGGATCATTTATTTTAATTAATGAGTAAACAAAAATTGAAAGAAAACTTAATTAAAAAATTACTTTTAGTTTTTTAGAGATATTTATTATTTTTTAGAATGAATCGTTTTCTAGAAATGTAGTTGGAAGTGGTCTAATTGCAGTTGATTTAGATGGTAGCATTTTACTATCCAAATGAATAGTAATTGATTAAAGTAAAATGTTTTTTATTCAAAAAATTTATAATGGCATACTAAACATACCTTTAGGCAATACTAGTTATTTTAAGAAATTTTGTCCCGCAATGTGTTGATTTTTTTTCATAGTAAACATAGATATCTTACAGTATGTGCGGTCGGAAATTCTGAATTTTTTTCACCCCTTCCCATACTAGTGAGGTGTAAGATCCTATGGTTAAATGTGCAAAGAAAAAAAATTTGAAATATTTTTCTCTTTGTTGTAAAAATGGTAGTTTTGAATTTTTTTTGTCAAAAAAAGGCTTTGTTCTTTTAGGAGTTAATATCCTACTAGTTTATCATGTGTTAGTCCCACAAGCATTGGGATATTGAAAGTGATGGTTGCACCTCCTCAATCTCCTTAAATGTAATTAAAAGTAATTTCTAATTTCTAAACTCATTAAATACTTTGAAAAACAGTAGCTTTTCCACTGTAAGACCAAACTTCACGAAACAAGTCTCTGCACCTTTTCTCGCCAAGGGCTTTCCAAAGTTACCAAGCATACGATTGAAGGTCACACAATCCGAGAGATGTCAATGTAACAAACAAAAAAGTAAATGAACGAACCAAGAAACCAAAAAAAATAAACCTATCTTAAAGGAAAGGATATAGCATGACACTG
Source organism: Pleurozium schreberi (assembly GCA_006891605.1). NCBI lineage: Eukaryota > Viridiplantae > Streptophyta > Bryopsida > Hypnales > Hylocomiaceae > Pleurozium > Pleurozium schreberi. The sequence continues at coordinate 211,252 of VACF01000770.1, read as the reverse complement.
TAAAGATAGCATCTCTAGAGCTCATAATATAGTGCTTTTGAATTTTTTAACTAAATTTCTCTTAGTGTACATAATTTATTCTATGATGTTCACTACTATCATTTCAGTTTTTCACAAAAACTTAATACTATTTGAAGTATTCAGGTACATCATGTGATTTCTTAAAAGAATTTGTAGATAAAGAATGATAAAAATTCATCATGAATTATTCTTGTGTTTCAATTAAGTTGGGAAATACTACAAAGTTTTCATGAGGTAATTTACATGTATGAGGCTAAAAAATGTTAAATATATAGGTAAAATATATATTTGTTTACAAAAATAAGAATTGGTCAATTGTTTTTTTTTGTAATTATGCGTTATAACTTCAATAATTTGTAATTGATTCTGTGATGGTCCTAAAAACATGAATGATGAAAGGGCTTGGTACAAAGGCCGATTCCATTTCTCTTTTTATGAATTGGTTCATAAGAAGTCATTGTAAGAAGTTTTTGTGTTCTATAACTTTACTATTCTATATAGATTACCAACCAAAACAAACAACATATGAACATGTAACACTTTCAAGTTAGATTGAATATTTTATATGTTTGTCCCCAAATCATTGCCTATGTAAGTGCTGAAGTATTTTATTAAACCCATAAATGCTAGTACAGATACAAAACATCCAAAGAGAGACAAATAATTGTTCAATGTGGGACAGAAGTGCAACAATGCATCCTCCAATTTTTATGTGATAGGAAGAGATCTTATACTGTAGTTTGACTTCCGATGAATACATCTGGATCTTTTCAATATAATGTTTCAACCACTTTTTGGTCGATTTTGACACTTTTTCATTGGTAGTTAAAGTTTTAGAATGAATTTAGATAAGGACAAAAAAGAACAAATGTGGGGAACTAGGATTTGAATGCATTAGGACAAGAATGACAACAATATGTGTTCGCATGTGGTTGAAGGGTTGAAAAAACTAACAAAATTTAGGTTGAGAATACAAAAATTGAAATTAGGGTTTAAGATAATTGCCACAAAATTTATTGTGGAGGACTTAGCATTTATGCCAATTCCATCGGTATGGTCAAATCTTTATTGTGATTTTTTTCCCACTAATTGAATGGGACTATGAAGTAGAAAAAACTCTCTTCACGTACAATAAGAAGAAACCTACTGGATGTCCTGACAGATGCAACCTTCTCAAACGACAAGAGCAAGGTATGGAATGCTGTGGCACCCAAGTTATGGAGGTTAGAGTGGATACGGAGCTGCGGGGATAGTGGTGGGCATCAGCCAATAGGGTCAAGGTGGGTATGAAACTACCGAGATAGTCAGCATGCATACAGGATGCGATTTTCGGGCAGGTGCCGGCCAAACCCACCAAAAGTGGCGGACTTTGACCTAGCGGAATTATCCTTGGCGGAGTTAAGCACCGTCAGACTTGTCGCGCCCCGCCTCGCTGAATTATTTTTTATTTTGTTTACTTGAAACAAGCAGTCAACTGACTCTTTTTTTTGTAGAGTGCCAAAGTGGCCATATAAAATGTAACATTAGATCCCCATATTCCAATATTCATCTACATGATGGATAGAAAACATCTTATTAGCACATATCACAGGTATATAATTTTGATTTTCATTGACAATTTGTTGATCTCATTGAAGATTAATTTTTGAATTGAAGTTGTGTATCAAAAAATTTCATAGATTTCTACTAATTAATAACCAAGTATTTTTTTCTCACGCAATCTAGCTTTAAAAGCCAAAAAAATAGCCTTGATGCAAAATTGCAAATTACAAAGCACATGGCTCATAATGTTGCTTTGTATACAAGATTGTCTAAGCTATAGTGAGTTTTGTTCAATACATGTTACTGGTTTTAAAGCCTACCATATATGGGCTAATTATCAAATATTTTGAAGTTCATCCCCAAAAGGTTCAGTGAACATGCTAATGACAATACACATTAAAGCACCATATAAGAAAATCTCCAATTAACACACAATCACCAAACATTTAATGTTTTTCATTATTTAGGCATTGCACTGTTTTTAAAGATTTTTGACATTTTACTTTTAAGTTGGAATAGAATTTGTAAAAAGGAACCTTCATCCTCTATTTTTTGAAAGTGAATCTTAATTCATTTATGTAGTGATTAGCAAGTTTATGATATCATAGGTGCAAATAATTACATTAACATTATTTTTTCTTCTTCTCACTAAATCAAATAGTGAAATTAGATTGCCCACATAAAAATGTTTAAACCCTTTAGAAATACTATATAAATATTTGTTGTATGGATTAAAGTGTCTTCATACAATCTTGATAAAATTAATTTCAAGAGATTGTCTGCAAAAATGACTTGAATTGTGCTCGTGTAAATTTAAATTGGCCTAATCTTACATATTGAAATTTTTAATGAGAATTGCTTACTTTATGTAATGAACAACTATATATATTTGTAAAAGAATTGGTTGAAAGATGTCTAGATTATATATTCGAATTTACGCTCAATTGTAGCAAACCCTATGTAGTACTACACAAAATAGTGAAATTAGGTTGCCTCAACAATTAGGGTGCCTTATATTAAGAAAGTTACTTTATAAGCCATTAAAGTCAAAAAATATTTCAAACTTTTTTTTCCATTTGTACATATGGATATTCTTTAATTCAAATTACAACAATACCTAATTCAAAAGTAATGCATTTTTCCACAGTAACTGAAAATATTTATATAGTGTTGAAAGTCGAGAAATTAGTGTGGGACAAACTAATTTCACTATTTTGTGTCAAGTGTTGAAGGGTGTTTATGGCACATCAATCTTTGAAGAATGAAGAGTAATTATAAAAATGTGAGCCGTTCAATCACATCAATTTTTGAAAAGCAATTACAAAGATGTGAACTATGAGCATTAGATGCACTAGCTAGTCAAAATTTGATTTCACTGGGTAAAATTTTTTTTCTCAAATGTTGTCGTAAATTGAAATTCTCAAATGCAAATCTGAAATTATTGTTTAACCCTGTAAGGATGCCGCGGACAATAAGTGTCTGATGAATGACAAGGAATCCTCGAGTGTAGGACAGATCTACAACTATTCATCCTTGGAATTTTTTGTGGAAAGTGGAGAACATCTACAGTAGCTTGTCTTCCAACCAATACTTTTGAATTTTTATATTCCAATGACACTCACAGCTACACAATGCATGGTTTCCATGGTCACCCCTCGCGTCCTTACATGGTTAAGAATTTGCAACGTAAACAATTTGAATAATTAAAAAGAAATTGGCGCGTGAGCCCTAGCGGGACGTGAGGGCTTTTCACTTGCCGGTGCAGGGCGTGGCGTGGAGTGGCCGAGTTTCATGTGCGGAGGAGAGACACAGCAAAATTAACTCTCCCATTAGTCCACTCATGCCCTGCCACTTGAATTGGCGTGTGGCGGGTGCCTCATCACCGCAAGCGCGTTTGCTTAGTGGAGACGTCCCTGGTTTTGCTTTTTCACATCTTGGGCAGAGAAGCTGCGGTTCGGGAAGGCTGGAGAAAAAAAAAGGTAACCCGCATTGAAGCGCACAGAAGAAACTCACCGACTCCCCTGTGAGCATCGGAGAAGACTTGAATAAGCTCCCTGTGTGGACACCTGCAGAGAATTCCAAGAATTCCAAAGGCCGAAGTCCACTGAAAGAACTTTGGCAGGGGAGTACGTGAAACGATGTTCGTGCAGATCAGAGCAAGGCATATTCGATCAGTGTACGTACGGGGCTTGCTTTCCAGGGGATCCCGGATCCACGTTGATCGGCCGCTTCTGTCACTGAGGTAAGTTTATTAAGGTAGAACCACCCATAACCAACGAAATAAGGAATTTGGACGAATCTGAAGCAATGGAATGTAAGGTAAATATTTTTAGAGGTGCGTTGATAAAAATGGTGAGGATTGTCGAAACTTTGGTAATTTCTTTGCATGAATCAAAATTACTATGAATTTTGAAAGGCAAAAAGTGCTACGGATCCATAGCCGACCTCTAGACTCTTCCTATTCCGATCATTCAAAAATCTACTTTTCCACTCACTGCTTCCTACTTTTTTTTTTGCACTACTTTGGAACTTGAATCATGAACTTCTAGTCCCAACCTTGAAAAGATGAAAAAAAAAATTCTAGCCTTGGTTGAAAATAAGTCAATCTGGGTGATTGCAAGAAAGACTAGTACTATTTTGCGTCACAATCGGAATGACGGAGTTGTCATGTGCTATAAATTTTGAAGCATGAATCCAATTAACGTGAAATTTTTATTGGAAATGGCTTACTTGATTGTTATCAGATCCCTTATTTTTCAGAATTTTTTAAAAATCATTTTGTGTTTAAATTTGAATTTAGCTAATTTGTCACACTTTGTTGTTTAAGGGGTTTTAGTATTGGGGAGTATCCTAAATTAATGATTTAGAGCTAAAATTTTTGTGGTCTATTCCTACACTAGGAATGCATGAATCCACGGAAGGGAATTTACAAAAACATTATTTTATGTCCTCTACGTTCATGCAAACAGGGCTCCCTTGCGTGTGCAGTTTTGAACATTGAAAGTAGTTTGAAGATCATTCTTTTGGTATAATATCTTCACCAAGAAGTCTTTCCAAATGGAAAATTTTTAGTTTCTTTGAAAAAAACATTTCCTATTTTTGACAAATTAAAACGTCAAAGCACTCATTTTCATGAAATTTTGCACCTTTCTAGTTCTCCTACTTAGAAAAATTTTCTATACTTTTCCAGTTTTCCTTCCTAGGGTACCTTCTTCTTTAAAGTGTATACATTAAACATATTTTTTATATTTTTTTAAATTGTTTTTTTAATTATACAATACTCTCGAAAAAATTATGGGTACTGTGGAAAACGCTACAAATATCGGTCGGTCTTTCTTGCAATCACACATCTATGGTTGGCTATGGGGCATTGGTCGCTAATGGGTGGTTCTACACTTCTACCTTAGTGTGCCCTATGCCGTTGCCACAGTCAAAAGAAAAGTAAAAGTGATTTTCAAATTTTCAAATTTTCAAAATAACTCAGAAATCCAAAACTTTCCCAACACAGGTCCAAATGCCACAAAACAAAACCTCTAAGTGCACCCCTCCTTGCAAAGAGCTTTCCGATGGTCCCAAGAATGCAATTGGGGGATGCACGGTCCGGGAGATCTTAACAGAACAAATAAAACAAAACAAAAACAAAGAAACTACTTAAGGTATGAAATTCTAACAAAGAAATCAAGTAAAGTTCTTAAGGCTAAATTGGCCATTTAGGGGACATTAATTTTTAGCTTATATGTCTAAGGTTGCAAACATTTTGAGAGTGGAACATGGACCTATGCTAACAAGATTGGGCCAATTGACAAATCAAACTATGAAACTATACATGGAAATTTGCAAGAGTTGCAAGAGGAGAATTGGAGTTGTTGGCCAACACAATTTTGGGGTCGGCAAGCTTGTGGAAAGTGGGTGAGGCAAAATCCCTATACCATAATTAAAGTAAGTCGGAAATTCATTTCCATTTGTGTCACTGCATAGAAGTTGGTCTTCAATTGTTCATCACTTCATCTTGATGAAAGTTTATGTTTTAAAATTTTAAGTATTACTTTGGATCGGCAAGAATGAAACATTGTTTAGACTCTAGAAGCACTTAGTTCAGTGTTTAGAATATGGACTACAAAGCAATTAGGAGTTAAGTATATGTTGTCTTCATGAATCTTCCTAAATTCTAATTGCACTAGTCAAAATTATTAAAAACATATTTTTAGTTATCAAAGCTTATTAACCTTGGAATAACGCCAATGTTAGAAATTGATATTGGAATGACTTTGCTATAGTCTCGGCTATAGTGTAGAGGACAAAAAAAATTATTTTTCATCCAAATTCTTTTGGAGTTGTTCGAATAAAGTTTTGGAGCTATTGATGTTGGAAAATCACACTTGCTATAGTTTGGTTGATTTTCCTAGAGAAGAGGATGCTATAAAAATGGATCACAAAATATTTACTTCTTACTTTTTAGTGTATTTGGAGATCTTATCCATTCATTTGTTGCTTTGTGTTCTTGATTTTGATTGAAGCCAAAAAAATGATCTTTTTGGATTTGATTCCAAATAATGAGATAAAGCTTATAAGGTTGCATTTCATATTGCAATTTAAAAATTTGAAGATTATTGAATTAAAATATTATTGCAATTTGAACTTTGGACCTCTAATTATCATTTAGTAAATTAATATTTATGTATGATGTGGAATTATGCTTTACACCATGATATTCTACTCTACGTGATACATGCATGATGGAATTTATGAATTTATGAATTTATTTTGTATTTGACATGAATTTTTTTCACTCTTTTGACAAAAATTCAATATAATTTCAAAGTCTCACAAAAAAATCTTAAACAATTTATAACTTACAGTAGGCACACAATTTGAATGTTTCATCTTTGAAAAGTATTTATAACTTCTTTAAATTCTTAACTGGTTACAAAAACAAAACATAGATAATTAAGGATTTTGATATTCAATTCTATATTTATAGAGTATAGACTAAATGAAAGTAATGTTGAGGTCCCTTTTGGTGCTTCTAAATGACCTTGCATATAGTGAAATTTTTCTATTGATTTGAAAAAGTATTCACAAGCTTGACCATTTAGGGTTACTCTATGAAGGCCTCAATTGAAGTTGTCTTCAACATATCCAAAAACAAATTAAACAAAAAGTTTCATCCCCTAAAAGATGGGCATACGTGCCTAGGGAGGAACTTTTTTCCTGTTTTTGCTAATTATTGTATTGCCAATTGTCACAAAATTTGTACATGAGCATTGGTACACAAGTAGTATAATGGAAGAGGGTTGTGAACAATACAAATTTATATTCTAAAGAAAGTAGGAATTGAGATATGCTCTAGGGCATTTTTATTCTTTTTTTACAAAGTGCCAAAGTGGCGATATTAAATGTTCTAAAAGGGCTCCAAATTACAACATTCATCCACATATTGKATGTTCAATACAATTTTTATTCACAATCTGGCGATTTCATCTCAGATTTTTCGTAAATTCAAAGTTGTTTGGCAATTTCATCCAAGCTTTTTTTACATTTTTTTTTACATTTTTTGGCCAATTTCTTCTTCTAGTGCAATCTGACACCGAAAAGCCAAAAAAAAAAGCCCTGATATGCTTCCTTTCACTTCTAATATTCACAAAAGTTGAATTTTTTTAAGTCAGAGATTTGGTCCTGTCACTCCTTCCTTTGGGCTCTAAAAATAGTTGTGCTTGTAATATCCTATCGGTCCTACGGAAAGTTGGAATTTTTTCAAATGCTTGAGATTCTTCTCTCCTGCCTTCTCTTTGTATGTTACTAATCTACAAGAATATATATGAATGAAATATTGTCTATCTATTTTTTTGGTTAAAATTACATAAATTATTCTATAAGTCTAAAGAATTTCAATCTCTTTGAAAAATTTGAAATTATTGGAAATTTGAGAAGAAATCATATTTAAAAAACATACAAATTTTTTTATAGATGTAAATTATAGTGTAAAACACCATGGTGCAAAATTAGAAAATCACACTCCATGGCAATAGGTTCGAAGTTCAAATTGCAATAAGATATTCAAATTTAGAATTTCTTTCGTATTTTTAAATTACATTAGAAATTAGAATTGATAGAAGTCCTTTATTTCATTAGTTGGTCTCAGAATTGAAAAACACCATTTTTACGGCTTAAATTCAGACTCAAAAAAAGATTACAATTTATTTTCCAAAACATACTACATGAGTACACGATGGTCCATGGATTTGCCATTTTCTTATGTAGGAAAGAAAAACAATATTGACAAGAGAGAATTTACAGCATTTTTCATCCTTGAATAATCCAAAGGACACAAACCATCTTTGGGTGAACACTATTTTTCACCCTCCTTTCAGTGGCTCATAATGGAACGCGATGTTAATGGCCTTGACCAAGTTTCGGTGTCCCCTGCTACAAGCTGCAGGCTTCGTGAAGCGCGCCCGACAACCAGGTGCGCCCACGGCAATTACCTCACAGTAGTTCTGCGATGTCAGAGCAATTCGCGAAACAATGTTTCGGTGCAGTGTTTCGGCCAGACTCCAGGTAGATGGTAGCCCACATCCATGACCCATGACTCATGGAGCATGGCAGGTCCATGACATAGGTCATGCATGGGTACGGCTCGCCTTGCCTGATGCGATAGGCTGGGTCCCACGAATGACTGTGCATGGATTTAGAATGGACCTCTTTGATACGACAGATTAGGGCCAGTGTCTCGTTGCACCTTTTTGAAAGGGATGGTTCTCAGTGGTGACGTCATTTTCATGTGACATGATTACATTTTTTCAATGGTGCACTCCAAAGGTCTCATTTTATAATAAGGATGGCCTATAGAGGTCACGTCAATTTTATGCATAATACTTTACTCATGGTTTTACATGTTTTGTTTTTGAGATTATGTGAAATAAATTTGCAAGTGTCATTCCTACAATTCTACTCCCCTTTCTTTTCATCAATTTCATGTCAACTTGTTGCATGACAACGGTGTCCTGTTGTAAATTTGTTCATAGTATTAAAACATATTATAATATGTATTGTTGAGTAGCTTCATTGGTGACGCTATTTTGTTGAATAACTTCAAAATGACGTTTCGTGGAGGTACATGCCATCTATTTAAAAGGATGGTTTTGCTTTAGAGTTTCATTGAAGTCCATTAGTGATATTTGTTTTCCACTTTATAGTCAAAATATCGAACTGGAAGGTTTTTTCAGAGTCCCAAGACGAAGAAGAAGAATCGCAGCCTGGATTTGAATTTTCATTGTCACAACTACCGAATCAACCTCTTCTGCCGCTAAGTTTTGCGCCGCCGCATGAGCGTCCACAAGAAGAAGCTGGGCCTTCTCGACCGCCAAAGCAACCTTGTGTAGAGCGGCGATGGCACGGAAATCTTCAACATGACGCTCGGGCACTGGTGATTTTGTTGCAGGTTGGATGTGTTGAGCCCGGCAACCGAGATGTGACATTTGAAGGATGTTTTGAAAGTCTCAATGTCGATTAGTATTACTGCATGATGAAACCTATTGAAGAAAATAGTGGTCACCATCGTTGGTTAGAGGGGCCAGTAAATCCTTTAACGAAAGCGGGTCGTGTTAATTACATTGCTGCGACTATCAAGCACATTTTCCAGTTCTTGCAGATGGAGTAAAATTCGCCTTGGAATTCTAATTTTTTTTTACCTTTAATAGGCATTGGTTTAATGTTAGTACTTCAATCCATATTTGAAGTATTTTGTTGAAATTATTTTGTTTTGTTATAGTTGTAGAAGGAAAGAATGGAAATAGTTTGGACTTTGAAGTGATTTTTCATCTAAGTTAAAGATAAAGATATAGATGTGGGGCCAAATATGAAGGCCATAGGTGTAAGTTGGCTTTAGGAAGGAGTTAAAGGCTGATGTACACTTGTTTAAGTAGGGCAAAAGATATTGAAAAAGAGGAGGAAAAGATGGACACTGTTCATCTTCTCTCCCAATGTTGTTTTGGGGAAACCGAATGTTTGGAGATCCATTGTGTTGTGAGTTTGAAGAATTATGAAATGAAATTCAGAGGTGTTGTGTATCATGATGTGTAGTTTTCAAATTGATCTCACTTGCTTGATTTGGAGTTGTGAAGCAARAGTTGTGCTAGTTTGAGTGGAGTGAGGTTTGTTGCCTTTAAAATTAAGAGGTAGAGACTTCGATTGACCATAAAAGACGGACAAGTTCTTGTTTTGCAATGAAATTTGGAGGGAATTTAGGAAATTGTGTTAACTTTCCATGAAGCTATCATTCGTTCTATTCAAAGTTTGTATGAGAAAGTTGTGAGTGTGGAAGGAAAGGAAGGTCTGCTGCCTTTCCCTTCTCAAGGCCAAAACTTTGGATAGCCATAGAAGTTGAACAGAGTTTTAGAAGTGTTTGAAATTTGGAAAAGAAGTAGATGATTGTATTAGCTTTCCGAAAAGCTATCATTTAATTCATTTGGAGTTGTAAAACAACAATTACACTCATCCAAAGTTCAGCTTGGAAATTGGAGATGGAGTTGAAGGAGTTGAAGGAGTTGAAGGAATTGAAAGAGTTTTGAAGACTTGTGTGTTTGTGTGTGTGGCTTGTGGCTTTGTAAAATTCATTTTATTATTGCGGGCAGTTTGGTTTACACCAATACTAGCCTCATTTTGTGTTGTTGATGCGACAAAGTGGGGTTAATTGCCCACATGGTCGAGACTTTTATGTTGTTTCCACTGGTGAGGCAAGTTTGCTGGTCACCGTGGGTTTGAAATTTAGGATCCAATCCCTCGGACGGCTCAACTCGTAGTCTGGCCGTCCCGTTTTAAACGTCCGAAGCCCGTGGTTTCTTATCACCTTACCTTAACCTTTGGCCTTATAGAACCACCACATGATAGGTCAACGGAAGATTGAAGTGAAGACCAAGTGAAGATTCAAGTTTTTTTTACTTGCCTCTCATCTACACTCACAACCTGCAGCCAGACACCTCGTGTGTTCCCTAAGCGCGCTCCTCTCTACTCGACAACGGTCTTTGCACTCATGGATACCCCAATCAAAAATACCAAATGAAGCCATGCATTTGAAGGGCCACATTGTCCCCCTCCCCCCCTAGAGATTTTCCCAATTTTTATCATAACGGGAAATCTTACAAATAGGATAACTTTCAAAAATGTGTAAACATGTACAAGGACACTCGAATGTTTTTACATTCCTAATAGAACCTCTCTTTCTTTGCTAAACCACTTCTTTGAGGCTTGGCTAATTAGGTATTAGAGTATTCATTGAACAACCTCCCTGTTATTTTTTGCACCATCCTTTGAAAAAAACATGTTACCCCATGAGGCCATGATTGCTCACTGGAAAGCTTTAGGGTAATAAGAAATTGGGGCATGGATTAAACAACCTACCCATTTTTTTTAACCATTCCCGAGAGCAAACGCGTTATCCATTGGGTCATTCCAAAAAAGTTATGCACATAAGAAATTGGAGCATATTTTAAACAACCTACCCAGTTTTTTCCCCATTCCCGAGAGCAAACACGTTACTCCATGTTTCGTTCCAGGAAGGCTATGCCAAAAAAAAATTGAAGCGTGCATCAAACAACCTACACAGTTTTTGTAACCATCCTTTGGAAAAAACCTGTTACTCCATGTTTTATTCTATGAAGGCTTGAGGGTAATAAGAAATTGGGGCAATGATTAAACAACCTACCCATTTTCTTCCATTCCCTATAGCAAACCCGTTACTCCATGTTTCATTCCGGAAAGACTATGCCAAAAGGAAATTGAGACATGGATTAATCCACCGACTGAGTTTTTTCAACCATCCTTTCGGAGAAATCCGTTACCCCACGTTTTGTTTTGCAAAGGCTTTACGATAATAAGAAATTGGGGCAATGATTAAACAACCTACCCATTTTTTTTAACCATTGTAGGGGGCAAAACCAATTACACCATGTTTCGTTCCGGTAAGGCTATGCCAAAAAGAAATTGAGGCATGCATTAAACAACCTACCCGTTCTATGATATCATTAAAAAAAAGGGGCATAGCTATGTTTTGTGGCGGCTGTCATGCTCGATTACGGGGATACAATGTTGGATACACAATATGAACCAAAATCACATATTATATGTTATCCAAGTTGGTTCAAGTGATCATTTGTCTCATTCTCTTGCAAGAGGTTTAAGCTGCACACTGAACTCAAGRTCAACCATTGAAGAACATGCTCATGGAAATTTAACTACATGTTGTCCATCCAATTATAAGACTAGGAAACAAAGCAAGAGTTTGATATTTAATTACCAATCCTTATCTAGATAAAGCTAGGCTAGAGAGTATGGCAAATTTTGTTCACATGGCGATATTCCATACGCCATTTTGAGATCACAAATTCTAAACAATTCAGGACTACTATAGATTTTAGACCACACACTCTAAACTATTGAAGTGTCAAAGTTGAGGAATAACCAGGTCATTGCAAGAAACAACGGTTGTTTTGTATACACCTTTGCCACAATATTCATGAATTTTTGGGAGTACTTTGAAATTAGAATTTGTTTTCAAGAAAATATGAAAAATATGTTTAATGTATATACCTTTTAGAAGAAAGGTACCATAGGAAGGAAAAGCATAGAATTCTTTTCTAAGTAGGTGTACTAGAAAAGTGCAAAAAAATATGAAAATAGGTACTTTGACATTTTAATTTGTAAAAAAAGTTTAAATTTAAAAAAAAAAATTGGCCATTAGGGGAGATTTGATGGTGATGAGATTTCACCAAAACAATGATCTTAAATCCATAATTAATGTTTAGAAATTGCGCGCAATAGGATGAACTCTTTGCACTCATGTGTAGGACATAAAATAATATGTTTTTAGCTTCCTTTTGGTAGGTCTATGCTTTTCTATTATGTAAATAGACCATGAAAATTTTAGCTTCAAGTCAACAAATTTGGGGACTTCTAATGTAGTAAAAACCTTTAAAGCTCAAAGTGTGACAAATTAGCAAGCCTGTAAACATGCCGATAAACCTTCTTTACTTGATCAATGACTAAGATAGGAGGCTCAGAATCTGTTCAGGCTCTAAAACTGCCCCCTTTTTCAAATGTACAATGTTTGTACAATGCTACAAAGTACATGTTTCATTTTCATCTTTACAAGAATGTACAAATAATGTACATTTGAAAAGGTGGGTAGTTTTAGAGCCCTATGCCACATTGACCTCAAAAATTCATAACTAATTCCACAAAAGTGCCAAAAAAATATTAAATGACTTGGATTTGATGTCAATTCTACTTGTGTTTCAAGGAAAATTTATTGAAAAATATTTCAAAAAGTTTCACCTCTCCAAATTTCAATTTCAGCTCTTAGATGGGTGCTTTATGGACCTCCTACCTTAGTACCATAAATTTCATACATTTGTACTCAACATGTCACTTATATCACAAGCATTGCACTATAAGAAACCCGTGTTTTAGTTGATGTGGACAAATTTTATCAGACGGATTTTTGTGGACATCGAAGGGGACGTATCGTGGTTTTATGTCATCAAAAACATTTAGTGTAATATCAATGGTGACATAAAAACACGATACATCACCTTCAATGTCCACAAAAGTCCGTTTGATAAAATTTGTCCACATCAATTAAAACGTGGGTTTCTTATAGTGATTGTCAGCTTTTGCCCTACATGTGGTCGTCCTGCAAATTCCTCCCAAGATCCCCTAATGACAAGCAAAGGCTTCCACGACCCTCTAAAACATTAGAGAAAATCTGCATTCTCCACAAGGCCCCCAAGATTTGACAATGCACTCTATATCAAGGGCCGTACTGAGCTAGAAAAAGGACAGCATCTCTGACAAAAATACGAGTCACCTTGTGTGAATATTGTGACTGTCAAGTGACTATTGTAACCAATAATATGCACTGCTAGGAGAAGGCTCTACCAATTGAGCTGATAGCTCTCTGCTTTTTGAGGAAACCTTGACCTCTTTTTCTAACCACATACATGGAAAGCAATAATTGTTGCCGCTTCCTCCAATTAACTAGTGGTATTTGTCATTCATTTGTTTGACGTTCTGGGTACCGACAATGAAATGCAATGTAACAACGACGCAACAATTGGAGTTATTGAATCTAACAAGGACTCATCCTCTTTCTATCCAAGTTGCTTACTACACAATATGGACTAATCTCTTCTCCAAAGTAGATCAAGACCACCAAATCTTAAAGTTTTATAACCGCTTTGTACATCTTTTTTCCAACAAAAACACTATAAGAAACCCGTGTTTTAGGTAACAAGCCTTAATTTTCTATAACTAATTTTAGGTGATGTCAATGTTGACAACTCTAAATTTTATGTCAACAAAAATATCCAATGTAACATCAATGTTGACATAAAAGCATTGGATTGTTGACATTGAAATTAAATTGAACATTTTTGTTGAAATAAAAATTTTGAGTTGTCAACATTGACATCACCTAAAATGTGTCATAAAAAATTAGGGCTAGTAACCTAAAATGATGGTTTCTTATAGTGGAATATGCCAATATGTTATATGGGCCATGTGATAGTGAAAGCAACAAATTAGGGTTATTGATTGGCAAGGATTGATTTTATTTTTACCCAAGTCAGATTAAGACCATCAAATCTTAACCCTTAAAGTGCCAAAGCCATTTTCTGCCAAAAGCCTCTCAAAACTGCCATTTTCTGTGTGTTCATCGAAGAAGGCAAATTTTTTTTTAGAATCTAACCATATTATCCTTTGCTTGGCTTGTCTAAAATCATGCAATAAGAAATTCATGAAGGTTGACCATAGAGATTGGAAGAAATCAACATTCAATTTTGGGAATAAAAAATTGTGAACACTATCTTGCAATTCTAGATGACTGTGATTGCCATTTGTGAAAAGTTCTTGCACTACAAACTTTGAATTTAAAGATTTTTATGTTAAAAATTTGCGTTGGACCTCTAGGAAAAAAATTTCAAAATGAAAAACTTGATTTTCATTCTTTAAAAAATTGTTAAGTAGAAGTAGGTCTAAGATTGAGCAAATAACTAAATTGTAAATAGCTCTATGATAGAATTGATACAAAATAATCCAAATGGTTGTATTGTGCTAGCAAGCATATTTATCCTTGCCACACAACTTTCTTTGAAAAATTGTGAAAGTTGCATTCAAAAAAGAATCCTATAAGTTATTTTTCCAATAACCTGCGTAGATTGCCCGGAAAACAAGATTGTTCATAACTTTTTCATTACTAGTCCAAATAGAATTTACCAAAGCTTCACATGTACACAAGAATGTGATCTTTTAAGGAAAAAATTTTAAAATTATTTTGAATTTTTGCGAATTTTGATGTGCTCCCTCCGAACTCCGTTTTTGCTTATTGTCCTATAACTTTGCTCCCGGGTATTGATTGAAATAAAAATTACATTTCCAAAAAACTTATGTGATTTGCTATCTTCATAGGAAGTTTCAAAAAATAACAATGAATATTGAGACCCTACAACTTTACAACTCTACGAGCATACCCAAAGTCGCATTTTGGCCCCCTTAGGGTCAATGGGACTTTTGGGATTAAAGTTTTACAACCATTTCATACATTTTTTCCAACAACAATATGCCACTATGCTGTGTGGCCCATGCAACAATGAAAGCAACAATTTGAGTTATTGAATCTAATAAGGACTCATCCTATTTCTGCCCAAGTTGCTTACTACAAGGTATGGACTACTCTCTTAGATCAAGACCATCAAATCTTAAATTTTAAAACCCTATTGTACATCTTCTTTTCAACAAGAATATGCCCAGTATGCTATACGGCCCATGTGATAGTGAAATCAACAAATTAGGTTTATTGATTGGAAAGGATTGGTTTTTTATTTACCCGAGTTACATCAAGACTATCAAATCTTTAAATTTTACAACCATGTCATACATCTTCTTTCCAACAAGAATATGCTACTATGATGTGTAGCCCATATGACTATCCCCTGAGAAGAGGCGTACAACACATGGTTTGCATTAGTTGCCAACCCCCCTCTTTCAAAAAAATTTCAGACCGTTGATTATTATTATTTTTTAAATGCTTACCTTTGAAATTGTTGTTGATTTCTCAAAAAATTAGAAGCCGTTGATCTTGTGAGATTTAATCTCAACCGTCCAATCAACATCTGGAATACAATATGGATACAACATATGGATACGGCCATACGGGTACAAATACTGGAGGGTATGGATACGAAATACAGAGACGAATATATGGGGGTATGGATACGGATATGGGATGCGATACGGGATACGGGATACAATATGGGATAACAGGATATCCCATATTGTTTGTAGCTCCTCACCTCCCTCACAATTACAAATAGGAGGGGGGGGTGCAGTACAAAAAATAATTAATTTAAATAAAAAATCTAATAGGAGGTGGGGGATAATAAATTTAATTAAAAAAAATTGGAAGGAGTCGTTTGGGTGCATATTGACATGTTTTATCACTATGCACCCAAATAACTCCTTCCAATTTTTTGTCACTATGCAGCCTACTGGTCCTTGCAAGAGGCTGCCAATCATTTTGGTATTAGTTTCCCCCCTCCCTCCCTCGTAAATAACCAAAGCCGTTGATTTTTTATTTAAAAAAAATTACAACCCCCCTCGCCACAACCGTTGATCTTGGACACGATCTCGAACACAAATACAATACAAATAAAAATATAGATTTGATACAGATACAAATACAGATAGAGATATGATATAGATACGATACGAATATGTATACAAATATAGATACAAATACATGTACGAATACGGATACTCGGAAACATATCCCATATTGTTTGGAGCAGTTCCTGCTTCCTAAAAATTATAAAGAGGGAGAGGGGGGGGGTTCAAAAAAAAATTTAATGAAGTATTTGGGGGGGGCGGGTTGAGGGGTTTATTACATAAAAATAAATTGGATTTTGAGTGCATTGTGACACTTTTGTCACAATGCACTCAAAAGTGGCTGTACCAGCCAGCCATAATCTTCATAATTAGCCATAATCTTTTGAGTGCATAGTTTTGTCACTATGCACTCAAAAAAGGCAGTCACTACCTACATACATGATAAATGAAAGCAACAAATTAGGATTATTGAATCTAACAATTGAAGGTCTCATCCTCTTTCTACCTAGGTTTCTTATTACATGGTATTAACTACCATGTTCACCAAAGTAGATTAAGACCATCAAATCTCAAAGTTTTACAATCCTGTCGTACATGTTCTTTTCAACAAGAATATGCCAGTATGCTATATGGCCCATGTGATAGTGAAAATAACAAATTAGGAAAAACCTAATATGAGGGTTATGATTGGAGGGCCACTATTCTTCAAGCTAGTAAGAACTCAATATTCTTCTTACACAAGTGACTTATCTCCAAGGGCTACTAGAATCCATTCTCAAGTTAGTTGCAATTTCAATTAAAATGGGCATTTGCTAATAGCCAAAAAATGAAAAACCTCCAAAGGGTTTGTACAACTAGGAGTCTAGGACATGCTTGTATAAGGTGGGTTCACCTTAAAGTGCACCCTCCCTAATTTAACCACCATCATCTATGTGCATCTCCAAATCAAAATATGTAAGTATGTTAAAAAAATGATGATAGAACCTCTACCAAAAAGCCTAAATTCTAATAAAACTTTGAACCTTTAGAACTTTTGCACATGCTTGTATTCTTTGGTGCATTGGAATCTCCTTTTACTTGCCAACAAGAAAGTATGAAAATTTAAGTAGTCTAATAATAGCAACTATTCACATTAATAAATCTTTTTGGAGATACTCAATATAGATCAAAGAGTAAGAGAGATGCAATTGTCCATAACCGCACTTTTTCTACAAGAGAGAATACCCTCTAATCAATAAAGTCATGAAGTTGACCAATATAAAACCCTGAAATGCCTACAAAGATGGTTTGTATCCTTTGGATTATTCAAGAGACGCCTCAAAGATGAAAAAAATATTTTTTCATCTATTCTCACTATTTCCCACCCTCCTTTTAGCGGCTCATAATGGAACGGCCTGTTAATGGCCTTGACCAAGTACCAGTGTCCCCTACTGCAAGTTGCAAGCTTCGTGAAGCGCGCCCGACAACCAGATGCGCCCACGGCAATTACCTCACAACAGTTTTGCAATGTCTAAGCAATTCGCAGAACAATGTTTCGGCGCAGTGTTTCGGCCGGACTCCGGGTAGATGGTAGCCCACAACCATGACCCATGAATCATGGGGCATGGCAGGTCCATGACATGGGTACGGCTTGCCTTGCCTGATGCGATAGGCTAGGTCCCACAAACAACTGTGCATGGTTTTGGAATGGACCTCCCTAATGCGACAGATTAGGACCAATGTCTAGTTGAACCTTTTTGAAAAGGATGGTTCTTGAAGGCCATATTCGTTATATTGAGACTTTTTGCAGATTTTGTGACAGAATACTAATTATTGGGAAATTCATTTAAAAAAATAGTAATTGAAACCAAAAATAAATAATACTCAAATAATGATCCTATAATGAAATTCTAAAATTTGGTGTTGTTACCTATTTATAAAAAAATACTAGTGAAGAGATAAAACGGTTTATCCTTGGGTCAAGGATAATAATGAGACTACGAAAAGTCTCAATATAACAAATATGGTCTTCTTGGTGGTGATGTCACTTTCATGTGACATGATTACATTTTTTAATGGTGCACTCCAAGGTCTCATTTTATAATAAGAATGGCCTATAGAGGTCACGTCAATTTCATGCATAATACTTTACTCATGGTTTTACATGTTTTGTTTTTGGGATTATGTGAAATAAATTTGCAAGTGTCATTCCTACAATCCTACTCCTCTTTTTTTTTCATCAATTTCATGTCAACTTGTTGCATGACAACGGTCCTTGCACTCATGGATACCCCAATCAAAAATACCAAATGAAGCCATGCATTTGAAGGGCCACATTGACCCCCCACCCCCTAGAGATTTTCCCAATTTTTATCATAACGGGAAATCCTACAAATAGGATAACTTTCAAAATTGTGAAAACATGTACAAGGACAATTGAATGTTTTTACATTCCTAATAGAATCTCTCCTTCTTTGCTAAACCACTTCTTTGGGGATTGGCTAATTCGGTATTAGAGTATTCATTGAACAACCTCCCCGTTATTTTTTGCACCATCCTTTGGGAAAAACATATTACCCCATGTGGACATGATTGCTCACGGGAAGGCTTTAGGATAATAAGAAATTAGGGCATGGATTAAACAACCTATATAATTTTTTTTAAACCATTGTCTTGGGCAAAATCCACTAACGTGGCACCAGAAGTGCATTTACCAACTTACCGATAACAACTAAATCACCTCTAAATCCCTTATAGAGAGTAGCGCCTAACCCAAAGTGAAGAGGACCAACAATGATTTTGGCCAAATATTTACAATACAAGCATCCAACCGTGGGCATCCATAAATTTTCAACTAAGGTGGATACACCCAACTTAAAACCCAATTTTAGGCAACCCGGGTGTGGGTGGGTGGGAGGGACATCCCTATACAAAGCCCTTCCTATTCACTTTAAGACAATCGTAAACTTAACAAGACTCATAATTTCCAAAAGCTACTTCACAAGATAGAACCTGCTTTGGTCAAGCCATCAAATAACAAATCCTATTAAGTCACCTTCTTTATAAACTTTGGCAAAGACGTATCTTGCAATAAACAAAATCTAATTGAAGAGATACAAACCTCTCAGGTCAAGCCATCAAATCAATAGAGCCATCACGACCTCTTTCACACTTCTTAGTAAACTATTGAAAAGAAGTATTTACTGCAAACCAAAATCTAATTGACAAGATAAACATCTCTCAGGTCAAGCCCATCAAATCAATTATAGAGCCATGGCGACCTCATTTTTGCTTTTTAGTAACCTTTTGCAAAAAAATGTTTACAATAATCCAAATTAAATCACATCAAGATCAATGTATGGAATGATTTCAACAAATGAAGATGTCAAGGAACTTGAAACTAACAACAAATCATGCTATAAACTAAATCCTGCAAAAGCAATATGATTTAGAACCCCAAAGACAGAAGAGGTTGCCATGAACTTGGACTAAGCTACAAATTAGTGAATTAACTCAAGAGGCTGTGAACCTCACTTGCACCCAAACAATCCAACAAACATGTAGTCAGTTAGAATGCGCATGTCAAGTGTCTACCCAACTGACAGCAGCTTGTTATAGCAATCACAATAGAAAAACCACTAAGCACAACTCAAACCTCACATAGTAACAGGGCAACCTCCTCATAGTCTCACAAATTGCCAAGCCGAGGGTTGGAAAACCTCACACAATACCTTCTGTTGGCCAATACATCATAGTCTAACAAATTGTCAAATCAAAGGCACCTGTAAAGACGTCGTATGTGATCTTCAAAGACTCGTAACAACTAAATCACCTCTAAATCCCTTGTAGAGAGTAGAGCCTAACCCAAAGTGAAAAGGATCAACAATGATTCTGGCCAAATATTTACAGGCCAAGTATCCAACCATGGCCAAGTCTAGCTATAGCCAGATGTGCCTTGGTCTTGAAGAATACTAAGAGAGAAAAGTTTGGTCAAGTCATATGAACATGCCTAAGAAGGTTTTCGCATAGACAATTCAATTTAGCCATGACTAATTAAGAAGGCATTATTTTTAATAGTACTCCTATGTAAAGTCCCTGACATGGTTGGTTTGAATAAATCAATGGCAACCAATGGATTTAAGAAGAACAAGTCTTGTCAATTGAACTTGTCMTGTACTTTATGCAAGTTCAAATCATAGCCCTATGATTTAAACTAGGAGTGATCAATAATTAGAAAGACTTTTCACCTCCTCTAAAAAGTGAAGTCTTGGCCATGGTTGGTTCTCAATAAAACAACAACTCATGGATTAAAAAGGAACATGTCAGGTCAATTTATGTCCAAACTTTTGTAGTAAAATGCCTTTATTATTCTACAAAGAAATTAAAATGACTAGTAGGGTGGGTGGGAGGGACCTCCAAGCTAAAATGGTAAGTTTTAGCACATTACCACCTAGTCTTTGGAAAAATTAATTTAAATAGCCTATAATTTAAGGCATGCTATTTGGTAATAAAAAGAATAAGAGTCAAGAGTAGGTGCACCTCATCACAACTCTTTTCTTTTTCTTTACAATACTTAAAGGAACCATTCAAGTTACAACCTTTTAAGTAAACCAAAATAAAAACTAGACTGAGGGTTTAGGGTTTAGGATTTAGGGTTTAGAATTATCATTATTAGGCTGGTTAAGTTTTCATATTGTCTTGTTGGCAAGTGAAAGGAGGTTCCAATGCACCAAAGAATATGACATTTGGATACAATATGAACCAAAACCACAAATTAAATGTTATCCAAGTTGGTTCAAGTGATCATTCGTTGCATTCTCTTACAAGAGTTTTAACCCCTAAAAGCCCAAGGGGTTTGGACAAAACACAAATGTGTTATAAAATATAAATTCTATAACTTTTTTGAAGTTTGCATCAAAGAAGTTTATGAGAAGCACAAAAAGTAGAAGATATCTATACGGTCTAAATTATAAAACTATTTTTAGATCCTCTTCAAATGAATTTTGAAGAWATAACTTCAAAAATTCACCAAAAATACAATTTCTATCCTTAACACTTGAAATTTTTTTTGATTGGTCAAAATAGTGGCTTCTATTGAATTGTAAAAAAATGCATAAGATCTGGTCATAAAAATTTCAATTAGTTCCTCAAATAGTAAGTTTTTCAACACTAGAAAATTCTTAACACATTGTGCTATTTCTCTTATGATTTTTTTTTACCGTAGTGATCTTAGTTTTGAATATAAATATTGAAAGACAACCCAATATTTTCAAGGAAAAAAAAAAAAAAATTCAAAAAAAAGTTTTTTTCTGCCCGAAAATTCTGCCCGAAGTCGGGCAGCGACCAAAAAATAGTCGTTTGAGCGCTTAGGGGTTAAGCTCGAGACCAAACTCCAAATCAACCATTGACAAACATGCTCATGGAAATGTAACTACTTGTTGTCCATCCAATCAAAAGACTAGGAAACAAAGAAAGTGTTTGATATTTAATTACCAATCCTTATCTAGATGAAGCTAGGCTAGAAAGTATGGCGAATTTTGTTAACATGGCGATATTCCATACGCCATTTTCAGATCACAAATTCTAAACCATCTAGAACAGGTATAGATTTCAAACCGGACAATCTAAACTATAAAAGTGCCAAAGTTCAGAATGACTGCCGTTTTAACAAAGATTCCACAAGAGTGTTGAATTGGGAGGGAGGACAGGCGGGCGTCATGGCATTGAAGGATATGTTTTAACATGCATATATYAAGTTAATTAAGACAGATTTCTCACAGCACGTGAATGTAAATAACAAACTAAGCTGACTTCAGCTGTTTGACCAGAGTCACTTAAATCACTTGGGTTCCTCAAGAATCAAGATGACCTAACATTCAGAATGCATTTGTGTAGAACATATATACAAGAGAATACCTAAGTACTATAGAGAAGGGAACCAAGCGTCACATATATATACTAGAAGAATATTCCTCCAATTAACAACAAATTAAGCAGCAGGCAGACTTCCTTACACGCCACAAATCTCAAAATAATGCAGCCATGCAGTTAAAATATGGCAATTTGAATTCAATTGGCAACTCTGTTCCTGATTGCTGGCCGAAAATGCTAACATGTGCATTCAAGCAGACAGTACTTWTATCCCTTTTGAACAATTGATAAATACAGTCTAGACAATGTAGCTAGGTCTAATGGCTTCGATCTACCGTACAAAACTTAATTGCCAATTACTRTAATGTAATGAAAAGTTAAATCCCTGAGAATGTTCAGAAATTAATCACACATCACYCTCGCGATTGATCAATTAACTAAACCACTCTTTCCAGTCATTGTTGTGTGTCTCAGCAATCCTCTTTGCAACTTCTTTATTTGCGGCGGCATCGGAAGGAACGGCATCGGAAGGGGCGCCAAGCTCACTCCAGTCCCAATTCAAGCCTTTTGCATCGTTTGAATTAAGGAGTTCCTGGAAGCTGAAATTTCGAGGAGAGAATACCCGCACACCTGCAACGTCACATGTATTAATTATATACAAAATATGTACCCCATGTTAATTGATTAAGTTCATGTCCTTGTGCATGACTTCAAAGCAAACCAGCTTACGATTAATRTACGGTCATTCAAAATCTCAATTCCTTGATTAAGGCAATGTGAGGAGTAACATTTAACTTCGAGCCTCACCTTGCTGATCACAGTCGTCGGCAACATCGGCGGAATGAGAATCTGCRGGGCCGAACTCCGTGACAATTGTTTGCGATTCTAGAATTGTTTCTTTCAACGATTCCGCATTTGTGATGGCTGACAACGTGGAACTGAGCAACAAGTCTAAACCCGAGTCGTCGTCATGTGGGTTCGCCATACTTTGTTGCTCAATCTCTTCCGAGTCCTGTGGGACAGCTCTCGCCATGCTTTGTTGCTCAATCTCTTCCGAGTCCTCTGGGACAGCTCTCGCCATACTTTGTTGCTCGACCTCTTCCGAGGCCTGTNGAGGCCTGTAGGACAGCTCTCGCCATGCTTTGTTGCTCAATCTCTTCCGAGTCCTCTGGGACAGCTCTCGCCATACTTTGTTGCTCGACCTCTTCTGAGTCATTGTAATTCGTCATACTTTGTTGTGCGGAAAACTCTTCGACCGCGTCGTAGTAAATCGAACTACCGGCACTGGAAGGGGAGCCAGGCTCCACCCTGTCTGAAGAATCCGAAGACGGCGACATGAACCCAGCCAACGATCGATCGGTCGAGCCAAACCAACTTCGTTAACCTGCAATGTTCACAGATCCAACGAAAACAATTAAAGCACTGATCGAAATGCGGGAGCTTAAAATTGATCGAGTGCCTGAACGAAATTACATAACTGTTTGAAATTGAAACCGATGAAGTGATATAGGTGCCGCACGTAATCGAATTCTCCAACTGCATAAATTAATATGCAACCAAGGTATGATCGATATCTCATACGTATGACTTCTACGGCAGGAGAATCTAATTAATTGCAAGAGTCTCAAAGCGGAACTCTACAGACGCGCGCGTGCTTTCACGCGAATTCCAAGCTCAATCGTACGCGCATGCTGCTACCCAAAACAACCGATAACCAGATTCATTGCTAATTCGCACTAGCTAGAGTAGAAAGCCTGCGCACTTAATTACAAACAGGGACGTCGAGCACCTGGACTAACCAAACTAACTGTGCACACGGTCGGCCATGCATTTGCATTCAACTCTTTCGAAACTGAAGAGACGCGCTAGGATTGCAAGCGTACATACAGCAAAAGGGATCGAGTAAGTCAAGGCCGAGACTAGACCGACGACTAGCTGGAGAATTGATCGAGTCATGGATTTGATGGTCGGGTTCTGATTTGTAAGGAGATGCACCTTGGGAATGGAGATTGAAATTTCGAACAGGAGTAAGTTTGAGATGAGTGCGTGGATTGCACTGCATGGGCCCGATGCAAGCGGCGGAACATTCAAATTTCGTTCAAATGGTGATATATATTCCATATATGGCGAATTTCATTAAAATGCCTGCATTCCGTTATTTTGGCACTTTTTACAGTGTAGACCGCGCGGTCTGAAATCTTAAACTGTCATAGATTTTTGGAATCTATACTTGAACTAGATCTCATAATCACCAGGAACTTTGGATTGTCTAGCCCTCTGGGCTAGACAATTGTCGGGAGTTGTGGGGGCCTAGAGCTTGGAATTCAAGCCCCCATGACTCGCATTGACTTCAACAAGAAGCAATTCAGCCCCAACTAGACATCAAGCCTAGCCCTGGCTAGTGATACAAAATTTCTAGCCCTCCACCCTTTTCATATAGTGTTAAGGAGGGCTAGAATGGAAGCTAGACCACCCCAATGTAGCCCCGGCTATGACGTCCAAAGTTCCCAGTGAATCTACGCCGCCCCTAGATGTTAATCTACTTAAGTATTCAAGGTCTATACATCATGTTTCGAACATCTATAGTTTTCCTCATTTAGTGCCTTTAATTGTTTGGTCCCCTTAATATTTCTATTCAGTGTAGATTGTGTGGTCTGTGGTAGAGAGATCCATAACCAATCAAATAAGCAATTCTACACATGATCAAGGGTAGTGTTAGGCAAAGCAAATATTTTGAGAGGTACAATGATAGAAATGATGGAAATTGCAAAAAAATTGGTAATTTTATTTTTGGCAAAGAAATTACTAAGAATTTGAAAGGCCAAAGTTGGGCTTGATCCATGATCAACATCTAGAGTCATCCAATTCCGATCATTCAAGAACTACTTTCCCGCTCATTACTTGTTACTTTCTTGCTCACTTATGTGTCAAATATGCAACTAGAAATCTTTCATGACAAGTTTAAAACCTACAATTTATTAACAGTTATCATATGGTTACAGTTGCTTCATAGGTTTACATGGTAATATACAATTTAGCGCACCATTACAATACATTTTTTTCCAATTCCGATTTTTTTTACAAGTGATTTTTTTGAGCTGTCCGGTCTATGTGAGACGTGAGGGGAAACTACAACCACATATCATACAATTATTTTCAACCATGTAATCAAAAGTTGTAAAAATTGTTGTGCCTTAAAGCTACTCCTTGACCACATGTATGAAAATCTCAAAGCAAAAAAAAAAATTGCATTCTTAGTGAAGTGTGCAAAAATGCAATATTGTTGAAAGACGCCATTTGGTCCTTTAGGGATTAAAGAACAACTTCACAAAGAATAGGAGTACAAAGTTTAGATATAAAGAAGGTAAAGAATTGAAGAATGTCTCTTGTTTGACTTGCACCCTCTTCAAAATGAAAACCAAATTTGGTTGTTCCCATGAGTGAAAATTACTTTTTTTTCTCATGAACTGAAAATATTTTGCTTGTAATTGAATTTTAAGGTAATTTTGGAATTTTTCCTTCAAAATTTACATAAAAATATTGGTTATAGCATTGGTAAATCTTACCGTATCAATTGATGAAATCTAAAACTCAAAGTCTGCAAGTTTTATTTGTACATCAATTCCAAAATATTCTTCCAAATAGTACCTAATGTTGAATTTTCCTAAATCGTCACTTTTGGAGAAGACTTTGGATGTTTGAGGGTTAAAACTCAATCTCATTATTTTGTCTATGCCTCTATGGTAGGCAAGCATCCATTGTTATTCACATTGTTTTGTTTTCCTTGAAGTATTTCCAAAGAGTGATGCATTTCACTCAAATTTGAATCAGAGTCTTCACCTCTCACTATAAAATAAAGGGGTCACTACCACAAGAATTTGGTCCGATTGAAGACAAAATCAACAAAATTTGTGTTGGGTTTTTTTGTGGGTTAGGAACACTTGGTTCGGACCAACTATCAACACATCTTTGTTGGTTTTGTCTTGGTTTTGTAAATTATATATATTACAAAAAAAAAAAAAATTGCAACTATCCACCACGTGGGTTTGCCCAAGCTGCTTGCGCCACATGGGACCGCCTAAACTGCCCCCACCACGTGGGACTGCCCACAGCCAACCGGGTTTGTTCCAGGGACCTCCTCCTTGAAAGTACAAGGCTCCAACCATTGCACCATACTTGAAGTCCCTTAAGTATAGAAGAAGTATTTGTTTTATTTAATCATTTTCGTTTCCAATTTGTGTAGTCAGCAGACTTTGGAGGGTCATATCTACCTCATTAAGAGTCCTTTTTCCTTGAAAATTGTTGGAATATTTTGGTATTGAAGTTTACTCTTAGTGGTAAAATTTTCAATTTTTTCTAACTTGTTTTGAAAATCTGACAAGCATTTTTGTGGAGGTAGTCTTATTTATTCAATTTCATTTGCAATTTGCAAAGTCAGCAGACTTTGGAGGCCCATATCTCCTTCATAGAAAGTCAGATTTCCATGAAACTTGTTGGAAATGATTGATATTGAAGTCTACTTTCAATGGTAAAAATTTTGATTTAATATAACTTCTTTTGAAAATCTGAAAAGCATTTTTGTAAAGGTAGTTTAGCCAAATTTTAGAAATAAAGAATTCAATTGTGAATAGTTCAAATTTAGGATTTTGAATAGCTTAAAAGTTACATTTTGAATACTTCAACACGCAAAAATCAAATTTTAACACCTTATTTACTATTGTCATCTTGAGGAACAAAATGGATTTCAAGCAAGTTCTTATCACCTCAATTTTTAATGAAACTTTGTCATTAAATAGAAAATATTTTTATCCTTCTTTTAAGTTCAATTTATATTTCAAATATTATAGTTTAGATTTAATGTAAAGCTTTGAGTCATTCTAGTTAAATTTGTAATGAAAAAGTTATGATGAATCTTAATTTGGGGGCAATCTAAACATCTTGGTGAAATATCTAAAATCCAATGAGTTTACTTGTTATATTGAACTTTAGATCATAAGTTAGAAATTAAATTAGAAATTATTTTAAATCAAATATAAGTTTGAACTCTAATCAAATTACTCCCTATAGAAAGATAAATGTAAATCTAGATTTTCATTAATTTATTTGAATGACAATTTGATGTAGAGTGGTATTGAAATTTTGATCAAATTCTTAGTTTAAATTGTACTAGTTAAAGAATAATGTTGGAATTTAGATCAAATTCAAAATCCAAATATACTCATAAATTATTTTATTAAAATTTGACTTCTAAATTCATACTTCATATAAGATTCCAAATGATTTCAAAAAATTCTAAAAAGATTCAAAAGATTTCAATAGATCTCTAAAAGATTCTAACAAATTCCAATAGATTATCAAAAGTTTCTAAAAGATTCCAATAAATTCTCATAGATTTTCAAAATATTTTAAATGATTGAAGTAGATTCCCGCAAAATCCAATAGATTCTATAAGATTCTTGAAAAATTCCAAAAAATTCCAAAAAAATTCCAAAAAAATTCCTAAAAATTTCTAAAAATTAACAAAATTATGTTGATTTACTTTGAACCAACACAAAACATGTTGATGCATTCCAAAAAAACAAGTTTGATGAGGAAAAATCATTATGTTGATTTGGTCAAAATCTAGCAAAAATGTGTTGGTTTTGTGTTGGTTTTGACCGCCTCTCTAGTAGTGGGTGTTTTAAGTGAGTTTTAAAGTATAGGCCTAGATAGAATTTTGCAATAAAATTTCAAGTAAATTTTTATTGAAAATCTCCTTAAAGGTCATTACTTAAAACCTTGTGTCTAGGACTATCCTTAAAAACTCACTTAAAACACCCCTTTTTCTTGTAGTGTTATACTAGATCTTCAAACTCTTCACCTCTCACACTTAAATTTGTATGCTATGGTAGAAGGTCTAGAAAGCAATGGGGCTTTAAAATTGTCCTTTAATAAAAAGGTGAATTTTGTTTTGACCTTGCACCAACAAAGTAGAAATAGTGTATATTTCAAGAGGTGAACATTGTTTTTTTACCATTGCATTTCAACTTCAAAATTTCAATAACTAATTCCTTGAAGCTCTAAAAAAAAATGGAATGACTTGGATTAAATTATGATTCTATTTGTATTCCAAGTGGAATTTATTAAAAAATATTTCAAGAAGTCTATTATTCCTAAATTAATAATTAGCTCTTCATATGAATATTTCTTGGACCTCCTATCTAGCAACACATTGCTCATGTTACACTGTCTTTCAATACATTCACAATAGCCTTGTTTATTTAGTCTTTGCAACATCTCTACATTAGGCACSAGCGTGGATCCCTTTTTTAATATGAAGACGTTATTTATTGTGCATTTCTTGAAGCTTATTAATTTAGATTCCTAGGGAAGTATTTAAGTCTAGCAGAAATTAGCAAATAAACTATGGCATAGGATCCAACTCAACATGCATTTTTTATGTCAAAGACAATTTTAAAAACACCACGATACCTTTACAATTGAGCTTCCCAGTATTTCCTTAAAGAATTAACTATCCGTCACTCATGAGATGAAATTACAAGTATCTTCAATGTAGCCATTTGAATCACTCATAGTCATAGTCACTATCTTCATCTTTCTTTATCAAATATGCTCTTGTATGCCTTTCAATTTTTGGAGTTATTTTAACAAATTTGTTGAAGGTATTTATAAAATGTTTTAGACCAACTTGTACCTTTTTATCATACCTATCCAAAACTACCCACATCTAAAAGAAAACCCACCTTTCAAGGCATAACTTTTTAAGTACATCTTGGATTGTTGTAAAAAAATTTAGGCATCAAGCTAGTAGTGAAACACACTTCAAACTAGTAAAATTTTCACATGAAGKCAACAAACATTGCACCAATAAGGGCCAACGCAAGAGTGGAAAATGGCCTCGAATCATGCCTTAGGACCTAAAGGATTAATTAAACTTTTTGATTTTTGTGAAACTAAATTAGTTCATTCATCAATTATCAATCACACTCTTTCAAGTAATCAACTACTTGCCTACTTAATAACAATTTACAAAGAAGTGGATTTGGAAAACCGTTAAACACTTCAAGCCTCAACCTCCATAGAAATTATCCTTGTTTATGGGGCATAATGCACTATTACATGTGGGAGATCTGGGTGCTTAATACAACGGGAGGCCCTTGTGTGAGGGCGTCCCACTATACATACTTACATACTTTGTTTAGTGCAAGGCCCCTGGAGATGTAAGCATGGGCCAAAAGGTGAGCAAACATGAAGGCCAGGGCTCTTACATCACGGGAGGCCGTGGGGGAGGGCTCCCACTACATTAAGCATTGGACAATCCAGGAGAAACTGTGCCATAATTATGGAAGATAAATCTTGCAATGCCCAACAACATAACAAGGGCCATTCTACTATATAATGGGGGATATTTCTAGAGGAGATTGGCATCTCAGTGCTTAATCCTGGAGGAACGGATTGATGCCCATAGAAATCATCCATTTTGATACCGTATAGATCACTAGTTTTCAAAAATCCAAAACCACTCATTGGAAGTCAAAGTAATTTAGAAGATCTCCCCTTTTCACAATAAATTTTGAGGATGAATAATTGCACTTTTGTCCTACACAGAAAGATTTTGTGTCATCCATCAGACACAAAATGTCCGCCTCGACATTTAAGGGTTAACAAACTGATCCTATCAAGAGAGCCGACCGATCAACGCATGAAACTGTAAGTCTCTGAAAAATCCTACTCTTTACAGTATACACCAACAGGTTTTTTTTCTGGCGACAAAACACTAAGTTGTCAGGCCTGTAAGCCACTGCGCCTAGCCCCCTCCCAAAATTCACCTTTGGTGGGAGGGCACGCAGGGCTTTC
This sequence comes from Pleurozium schreberi, assembly GCA_006891605.1. NCBI lineage: Eukaryota > Viridiplantae > Streptophyta > Bryopsida > Hypnales > Hylocomiaceae > Pleurozium > Pleurozium schreberi. The sequence continues at coordinate 181,324 of VACF01000770.1, read as the reverse complement.
CTGTAGAGTTTGTCGCCAGAAAAAAACCCGCTGTTATACACTATCCATCTAGTACATGGAACCTTCAAGCAGACCTGTATTGTTTTCCTGTTTGTCCTGGCTTACAGCACTCACAAAAAAGAAAAAAAGAAATTGAAGGACTCTAGTCGCACTGACTGGGAACAAATTAGAGCCAATTTAAATGTGGACATTGGACATCATAGATGACTCAGCAGCCCTGCATGTGAGTTGATAATTAATATATACCATACATGCAAACTTTGATCGAACTGATATTAATTAACATACCAAGAAAGTAAGAGATCGATTTAAGCATGAAACTGTACGTCTCTGCAAAATGCAAGATCATACACCTTTATACTAATTGTGACTTCCATCTACATGAAGCATTCGATCAAGCAGCCCTGCATTCCTGTTTGCCCTGGATTTACAGCACTCCCACACACGTACGTACGTACGTACACCCAAATTCAAGAGACTGACTGAGAAACTACTTAGCTAGTTGCACTGGCTGGGGACAAAGCCAATTTGATTGTGGACATTGTCGTAGATGACACGGTATCCCTGTTGTTGGATGTTCCCAATGATGGAGGGGCCATTCGTACCAGCAAAAGCGAAGCAGTACGTGTTGGAGTTGTCGACGGGGATGAGGTAATTTGTACGTCTCTGCAAAATGCAAGATCATACACCTTTATACTAATTGTGACTTCCATCTACATGAAGCATTCGATCAAGCAGCCCTGCATTCCTGTTTGCCCTGGATTTACAGCACTCCCACACACGTACGTACGTACGTACACCCAAATTCAAGAGACTGACTGAGAAACTACTTAGCTAGTTGCACTGGCTGGGGACAAAGCCAATTTGATTGTGGACATTGTCGTAGATGACACGGTATCCCTGTTGTTGGATGTTCCCAATGATGGAGGGGCCATTCGTACCAGCAAAAGCGAAGCAGTACGTGTTGGAGTTGTCGACGGGGATGAGGTAATTCGCCGCAGGCAGGCGCAGATCCGCCTCGCCTTGGAAATGCAGCGTGACCGTGGGCACATCCACCGACGCCATYCCGGACAAATCGTAGCATGTGTCGAAGAGAGAGAAGCCTGCCGTGGGCACGAGGTTCGTGGTGCCGGCACGAAAGGCGTCACGGAGAGARGCGTAAGCMGCGTTTTGRAGGCGCGTCACGGACGTCCCGGAGTCGATGATCACGCCACCGTTACCGAGGGAGTCCAGCTGAAAGGCGTTCGTGGGGATGGTGACCCGAGTGCCGCCCACGCTGAGCCCCGTCATCTTCAGGTAGTAGAACGTGGGCACGCGTGCGTTCGAGGCTTGGGGGGTGAACCTGGCAGCCAAATGGAWAYGAATKTGCACGAGATTTAGCCTTGAAATGTCTACTTGAATTTGGAGGGTTTAGCAACCTTTTCAGCATCGTTTTTAGCAACGTTTTTAGCTACGTGCAGCAATTTGGAATATGCTTTTAGCAAGGTTTTGGATCATGCCTTGAAAGGGCTTGGAAGATGCTCTATCAACTTCTTTTAGCAAACTTGAAAACTTAGGAAYATACKTCAGCAAACACTCAACGTTTCTCAGCAAACGKGTTCAAAAAATGTTGTTCACTTTGGACAACTTTTAGTAGCAATTTTGAATGTCACCTTTGGAATCACGTTCTAGTGTTACCAGCAACGTTCAAACTTTGCTATAAACGATTCTGTAGGGGATGAATTCTAGTTGTGCGTACAAGAGATTTGTTAATTTCATTCAAGTAGCTTATAGGCGCAATTAGCCAATGAAAAAAACTTACATGAATTTCCTACCAAAACTTTAAGAATGAGCCAAACGTACCACATCCACGAGATTACTATAAAGTTGAAGGTTTGGCTATTGTAAGTTTGTTAATTTGAAACAGCATGATTATTAAGAATATCACTGACCTGGCACCGGTRGATGGCACCGCAGCGTCACCGAAGATGAGTGAGGATCCTTCTGAYGAGTCGGTCTCGCGATCGGTGAGGCAGTAGGAGAAGCGGCCGCCCATCTGTGGATCTACGTGGTTGGGAAATGCCAATGGGCCTTTTCCCAATCCTAGAAGCCCGGCTGCTCCCACGAAGTACCCTTCGTTGTCATGGCCACATCCCAGCGGAATATTGCTCAACACCACTTTCCCCACTCCTGTCGAAGAGTTTAGGGATACAGCGTCCGTCGCGAATTCCCCCGTGGTGAATGACCCGTCGCCATARTCCACCTGCAAAWRAKCACAATTCAGGCACCAAAACRMGAACATAATTTTGTAACTTTAGCCCACAGTCCAGCGAGAATGAAGAGTCTGTTGGAATAGTTCTGCTAACTACACTACGCACGTGGACACAGGAATTGCTACCCTTCCAATTGATGTCTCCCTTAACTGGAAACATTGCAGACCATGTTCTCATCGACTTTCAGACAGCTAGCTAGCACACTTATTAGAGGAAGAASAGAGTTGTGATTGGAACCTGGTACAGGCATTTGTTTCCGGAGCATCCGCTGACATCCAAGTTGAGGCAAAGCCTGTTGTTGCAGTCRAGCGTATTGTATGTGGAGGAGCGGGAAGGGTCGAAGACAGCATCAGTTTGATGGTAGCAATTGGTGCAGGGAGAGCATTGCAGCCATAAGATGTCACTTCCAGTGTCGAGCACCAGGTACATGCTCTTGGGGGGTGTACCCACAGAGACGCGGATGAAGTACTCTCCACTCCCCAAACTGAGGCCTGAAATCACTGGCGCCTGAAAGTCCTGCGAAGGTATCTTCGTCTGATGGCTGAACGTTGTTGAGACTCCGTTCACCATCTGGTTGATTCTGCCGTGGATGGAATCCACTCGCAGTGAGTCCCTGAGAATGGTGTCTAGCATCCTCTCCTGGCGAGTCCTGTGGCTCTGTCGGAAGGGAGACGAGGGGGCATTTCTGCATCATCCATATCGCACGTGGATCTCAATTAGAAAAAAAAAAAAAATTGCAGATTAGGGTCCCTGCGTTCCATTTAGCTCCCATCCACGTGTCAAATTTTATCAAGATTCAAAGTCTGTACTTATTAAGGAATTTTCTATCATAAGCATCATCCCTCATGTAAAATCAAAATTCAGTAGCAAGGGGTTGTGCTATTGTGAATACAGAAAACTTAGAGTCCAAGGGGCCAAGTGCATATTTAGGAATTTCTTCTGATGGACATCGGGAGCCTGCTATGATATGAGTAATAACTCCGTTCAGTCACAGGTAACCACACCGTTCAATTTGGGTTTCAGCACGAGAAGCAATTTGGGTTGAAAGCACTTGAATGTGAGACGACGAAATATTCAGTAAATTGGAGAGAGAGTCTTGGAAAATTGAAATTCAACAGGAAAACTAAAAAAWTTCAAGAATTTTTAGACAACGGAATAGGAAGGTTAATCATGGGGAGCAGGCAACACATGGGAAGACCTCCCCATGATACACAGAGARGCTTCTCTTCAATTTACTACTTGCTAGGTGCTCACATTTTGCATTGCATCAAGTACCCCCAACTGCTCACACCATAATATGCACCAGGCTTGATTAAATTCTCCAAATTACAGAGGAATTAATGTTTCAGAGAGAAAAAGTGGGGATAGTTATCACCTGTGCATAATGTTTGCACGCAGAAACGCTCCCCCTTCAGCAGGTTGACTTGCTCGCGACGTTGAGAAAGTTTCAGCSATGGGTTTGATGTCGTAGTGCCGGGTGCCCAGCGGCTTAGCTTGTTGTTTCCCATTCAACAGCTCAAGCGAATTGCGGTTCATGGAATCTGAAAGAAGACTGGRTCGGTGGAACTCTCTCGCTGCCGCATTGACAACAAGCAGAGCCAGAATAAGGAGAAGGAGACTTGGGACACCACGAAGCCATAACTCCCATGGACAAAGTATCCTTGTCATCGTGATGCAGASAAATGCTCTGCCTTCTTTCCCTCGAGGGATAGCTACAACTGTGGTCGCTCACGACATTCAACTCAGTTGCGACTATGATACGCAACTTTAGTCCAATCAATGGGGTCGATCAAGTGCACAAACCCTGGTYTATRTAATCGTTYAAGGACTCGTTCTATTCAGTTGCGAATCACTGATAAACTCCACCGATTGATTGCTCTCACACTCTTCTTGAACCAGCTCTTTCCGGAAATCCTTGTACACCCTGAGAAGATATGCTTCAGTAACAGCGATCAGCTACATTCGTTGTACTCGCCACTCTAATTCGGTGAGAGTTCCTGGAAGAAGCTCCAGCAACACTCAAAACCTGGGCATGGCGTTCTCCAATCTTGAGAAAGGGCCGGCGTGTGCTCCACTGGAATACACAAAGTTAGCCTGCTTCTGATGCTCTGACATTGCTCCCCTTGGATCACTTATTGCCAAAGAAAAGGATGAATACCAGTGATATATTGGCCTTGCATCACCAATGGAAAATTCGTGGAGTTGAGATTTTGAACTTCGCAGCTATGGTGTCGTCGATCCTGCGCAAGAACCGAAATAATTTCAGAAAATACTCTAGTGTGCTCAACCCCAACGCTGAGGTACTAAGCCCTGWGAAAATCACCACAGAACCGAAGGCGAAGAAACAGAAGCAATAGTCGAATGTCGTGTTTCCAGCTCCGTTCCTGCCCACTTAAAGATCATCAACGGCGCCTTGCAAGCTCACAAAGTTACCAAGAAGAGCTTGAAACTCTATCTTTCTCTTACGTTTGAAACCCGGAGTGCTCCTCGGCGATTTCTTTCCAGCAMAAGAGACCGACAAAGGTGACCTGCCCATGAGGAGGTCGTCTCTCTGCCCCCACTGCAGCACGCTACTCCCTGCAGCTTACGACTGAACAGTCTGCTGGATGACTAACTTACTGCCACAAAGTGGTGCGTCTTGCTGCTGCAGAAGCAACATCCCGATGGAAGAGAACGACGAATTCCCTGATTGACGCACAACCCGCAGCTTTTCTGGCCATGTCTCCCCTCATCACACCCCTGCCATCACTCCCTCTTGCTCCCTGGCCTCCTGCATATAATTTAAGTTAAGTTATGCCCAAGCCAGCAATGAAATGAGGAAGCTTACTAAAGCAAACAAAGTAAATTAAGAAAACCTGTTGGCCACCAGCCTCTACAAACAGCTGCTACGGTAACTCAGTACAGTCATGACACTCGTTTCGTAACCGAACACTCGATCGCCAAACACTACTCACACACTCTGACACACCCCACGTCGTAAGCGACCAGCCTTTCTTTAGMAACAAATGGAAGTGGACAAGARCAAAAAGGACTAACTAAGCTTAAGCTTACTTACCAGGTTTGGATAATGCATAGCCTGGTTATAAAGCCATTAACTCCGGCTCCAACAAGACCTGCAACAGAAGGTGGAAAGAGTCCTGCTGGTTCACGCTCTTACAGACTGATCAGCAGCTCATCTGAAACATATAGCTTATAACGTGGAGGACTCTAAAACCGTTAAGAGACCTGATAGCGTGGGCCGGGGGAACGACTCCGTCTGCCGAATTTCCAAAAGGGTGACTCACCTCAAAGCATTTCGCAGTCAAGCTCTTTCGAAGGAGAAGTCGAAGTCACACTCAACTCACTTTGCTTCAACAGTTTTTGGATTCTTTTTGAATTAGATATTAATTTCTGAACTAGGAAATGGGGTTGTTTACAAGCTCGATATAAGGTAAGTTACTGCCTTACTGCAGCTGTTACCCCAGCCCTGGACGTACGTACCTTATCTATGTCCGTGACACCTACTGTAGCTTCTTTCRAGATCGAGCCCCTTTGACCATTCACACTTAACGCCACATGGTGTCAGTATTGACGCTCTGCACACATGAAATTAGCAGCTCCAGTTGTGGCTGGGATTCAGATGCGCAAGCTTACCTTTCCCCCAAGCGCAGTGGAAGTCAGTCAGTGTACATACTCTTCAAGTCCAGTTGGGACTTGGCAGCTGCAAAATAGTGTGGGCCACTCACTTGATGAGGAAGATCATTGTCAGAGGCCGAGACGGTGGAGACTGGAGAGCTTTGAATGAATCCCAGTGAATGCAACGTCTCCTACTCAAGTGCCTCKTCCAATCAATAACGTACCCCGGCCAGATCGATTGAGAACACTCGCGCGCTTCGCTTCAATTCTGCAGCTCACGCTCATTTGGATTGAACTTAACGTGGACTCTCGAGATCTCTTCATGTGCGTGATCACAGAGATTTTTGTGTGGGCTTGTACCGGCCTCGCATGTTTAAGTTCATTGTAATGTACAGTTACTCGGGTTTTTCCGGAAAGAAATGAGTGTACTGGTACTGTAATTACTGTTAAGTTAACCTCCCAAGCGTATGTATATATGTATTTGCAGGCAATATATATGCAAGTGAACTTACTGTCTGTTACTGTCTTATGTACTTGTATTATGAAGCCGAGCTTCTGGACGGTTGGTCAGTACTGTAATATTACTGTACTGCACAGTCAAGTACGTGCCTGGGTACACTTGTCCTGAGCCGGAGTGTTGGTAGAGACCGAGGCAGGAGACGCAAGGCGCGCGGCGCGCCCATTCACGAGGTGTGAGGTGGGGCGCCTAACTGAAGTTACTGCACTACGGTGGAAGTACTGAATGGYTTCCCAATCATAAATTCTGCACTCGAAGAAACCACCCAATTGCCTGCACTCTGCAGCACTCGGCGGTCTTCATGGTTGGCTGCCTCCCTGCCTGCCGGCCTGGCTTTGTTTTTTTTGTCAGTGGGAAGTGAAATAAGGTGAGGGAACTCAGTCTATGACAGGCACAACTTTGGAAATCCCACAACTAAGGTAGAACCACCTATAAACAACCAAATAAGGAATTTGGACGAATCTGAAGCAATGGAATGCAAGGTAAATACTTTTAGAGGTGTGTTGATAAACATGATGAGGATTGCAAAAACTTTGGTAATTTTATTGCATGAATTGAAATTACTATGAATTTTGAAAGGCAAAATGTGCTCCAGACCCAAAGTCAATCTTTAGACTCTTCCAATTCCGATCAATGAAAAAAATACTTTTCCACTCATTGCTTCCTACTTTTTTTTTGCACTACTTTGGGAACATGTATCACGAACTTTTAGTCCCAACTTTGAAAAGATGAAAAAAAACCATTCTAGCCTTGGTTGGAAATAAGTCAATCTATAGTTGGCTATGGGGCACTGGTTGGTAATGGGTGGTTCTACCTTATGCCTATTGCAGTCCCCAAAAATTCTTGTGGTGTATGGTAGGAGCACCCATCTAAGGGCTAAAGCTGAATTTTGGCAAGGTGAACTGCTTGAAATAATTTCCAGTAAATTTTCCTTCAAAGACAAGTGGAATTGGCATCTAACCCAAGTCGTTTCGTACTTTTTGGAGCTTTGTGGAATCAGTTACGAATTTTTGAAGTTGCATAAAAGTGCATTTCAATGGGCTCTAAAAACCGACCCCCTTCTCAAATGTAGATTGCTTGTACATTGGAGAGTGCAAAATGTACCTCTAGGGCCTGATTGGTTTTCGAACCTGCTCCATTTTAGGACCTCCTACCTTATATGTGAAATGTAGTGCACACAAATTTTTGGGACTGGAATAGGCATGTACAGAGTAGTGCATGTCGTAGGTTGAGTTACCTAATGAAGGGGGGAGGTGATTGCTGCAAATGGGTGACAATTTCTTTAGTAAATTCTAAAGTGCTTGAACTAGATATCGTAGTAAAATTGTTTTTAAATAATTGAAAATAAATATTGAAACTCCTCCAAAATCCCTCTACTATTGATTGGTGTATTAGGTTATGTGCATCTAAAATCAACATGAAATTCAAGTGATTGTAGATACTATTATTAAATATGAATTATTTTTAATGAAACTTTTTTGTAGTTGAAAGAGGATTCCACATGCTTTAGGCGTGCATTGTTTGGACGTATCTTGTATGAATAAGTAATGAATTTTGAAGGTATTGCCTCTATAGGTACTAGAACCCAACACTAGGCTCTCCTAGACTCTAATGTTTTGATTGTGTATAGAGAGAGAAATAACTCTGATTTTTGAATCAACATATATGAAGAGGTTGTTCATTCATCTTTTCTTGTTACAATCTATGAAGCCAAAGTAAGTGACTCATGAACTACATACTTTTGTTAGAGACTAAGGTAGACACCTCAAAAATGGCACTTGACTTTAAACCGCCATCTTACAAAAACCAATTATGTACCTATGTGGAAGAAATGCTTTTAGAAACAAACTTTGACCCTCCATAACTTTTGCATATTGTATTCAAATGGCATGTTCTTTGGTGCATTGAAACCTCCTTTCACGTACCAACAAAACAATAGGAAATTCTAAATAACCTAATAATAGTAAGTATGCATTGTACCAATTTGTGTCACTTTGGGGTGTACCCACTTCAGACTCTATATTGACTATGCACATCTTGTGTAATCAATATCTCAATTTTAATAACACTTTATGGTCCAAATGCAAGTGTTACATTTGAAGCACTATTGATTATTGGTGTGGATATGTATAAATAAGATTTCTATTTAGCTTCTAGAGGTATTCACATCCAAAACTAGATGCTCTTTGATTAAATTTGATTATAACTTTTAAAATATACATTGATTTGTATTTGATTTAATCTCTAAAGGGCRGTGGGTGATTTTTAAGATAATTGTTAGAATTTGTCAATTTTTGGTGCATTGACCAAAATTAAATTATTATTATTATAACTAAAAATTTGGGGGGCCATTTCGACTACGGAGAAATCTTGTAAAATTATTACAACTGAAGTTTGAAAAAAAAAATTGCCCCTATGAGTTTCACATAACTATTTTCAAGCGTATTTGGATTCAAAGTTTATTCAACATAAAAAAGGATTTACAACGTACATTAACTAGTATATCTTATTACTCTAAATCACCTTGTAATATAAGGAAGTTGAGTAATCTAGCAATACACTAGCATTTTTAGGTGATTTCTTTTGCACTTGAGAATTTGTTTTTTTAAAATCCAAAAAATGAAAACCTTGAGTCAAAAAAATTTAGATTATGTGGAAAAAAATCAAAATCATTTTACTATGAAGACTACAAGATTGTAGCATTTGAAGATAGAAGTATTTTTAATTTTTCTCAAAATTGCTACATATAGCTAAAAAAGTTTGACTCCTTTAGAAATCTAGTTTTTGAACAAGAATCAACTTTTCTCATTTAAATTGCATACTATATCATGTTATTTACATTTTTGAATATCAAATCATGAAAGCTTCACTATACCTTGTAATCCATATATATGTGCATCAAATTTTTTATTTTGGAGTCTATTTAGCTAATATTTCACTATAGATATGACCTTATTTTTTGTTTCTACTTTTCACACATTTTCTTGTAGTCTGTGGTAGTTAAAATTGAAATTTGAGGAATTTAAACATGTCCCTATTGTAATTCAAAAATATATACGTGATTTTAGGGTTGATTAGTACAAAATTTATACTTTGACTATTGTTGAACACAACCTACACAAACAATATATCTAGACATCTTATGTATCAAACAATTCATATAAATGAATCCTATATGTACAATAGGAGAAAAATACACAAAAACTAAAAACCCTACAAGTAGTAATATGTTGGCTAAGCTTGACTTATGAAATGTGTCCTTAAAAAACACCCAACACTAATTGCAGTTGTTGCGGATGAATAGATCACAACCCAAAATACAACATTGTTCATTAATTTGTCTATTTGTAGATGGAAGCTCCTCATGCAGGGATTTTCCCTCCCTTTTAGACTATCCCTTGGGTAGATTTACAAATTATGTATTGTGAATCATTAGTAATTGTAATACAATACGCTTAAAAAAGTGATGGTACAATATAACTTGAATAAATTTTTTAATTAATAGCTCCAATATTTAAAATGTACCTTGTAGTCATAAAATCTTTGAATAATTTGTTTTTTCGTCTTTTTGCTTCATTTTATAGTTGTGAAGTCGTTTATTCTAGTTTTGAAAAGGTGAATTGCTAGATAATCCATGTCAATGTAAAAAAGACAAGTTGTAGATTCGAAAAGGGTAAATTGACACGATTAGTTAGCTTAGTGTCTCTTAAAATCAAATATTGGACAAGTCGTCTTGTAGCCTTTGGCTACATAGCTACATCCATTAGATTTAGTCTTCAGTCATATCAATGTCTAATCTTTGTGTATGGTTCATTGACAATTTGTACTCAGTGTGTATTCCTTCAATTGAGTTCTATAACTAAAAATCATTTGTGTAATTTGTTGTCTATCAAATTCCTGGGCTACGGGCCGTGTGCTAATTTTGTTGTTGGTATGGGCTTTGAGTCCGGGACTCTAATTGAATTGTCGAGTCGTCAATTAATAACGTACTTGATGGTCGGTTGTTCTGTAGTTTTATTGTTTGTTGAATTTTGACTAATGATTTGGTACCAAGGATCAGCTTATCCGGCAGCTTATAAGATGGAAGTTTAACCCCTAAACGTTAGAGGTCCAACCAGGCTTAAAAACTACGTGCCTTTGCAAGTCTGAAATGTCAAAATTAGAGTAAGGTATGAAGATCTCAACCGTACAATATTGTAGTGTGCATGTTGTAGATGGTATGGAACAAATTTGGGGTCATTTGGCCACATAGGTTGAAAGATTGTAATGTTTTAGTGTTGAAAAAAGGTGCTCAAATTTTCTTAAAAACACATTCGGAGGTGAAATTCGATTTCTAAACCTATTCAATTGAAAAAACTTTAAGCTACAAAGTGATTAAAAAACAAAATATATACACTTTGGTGGAAAAAAAATATCATTTGTTGTGTCCGCAAAATGGATTTGAAATGTTAGAAAACAGTGAAAAAAGTAACAAAAAATCATATCTAGGATTGAACCTCCATCTACCAAAATACTTTTCAATCACTCATAACTTCTTGGATTGCTATGAAATTTTAACCACACAAACTAGACTAGTATGTGCAACTTCACCAACAAGTATTATTGGATTTGGACATTGTATGAAGAAGTTATAGGCCGCCGAAGTTCACTGCAATCCACCAATGTCTTGATTTTGAACTTTGAATTGCTCCCAATCATTCGAAACAAGTTGGATTGACATGAAAACTTTACCACAATGATAAGACTTCAGTGGAAACAAAACCCAACAAATTTTATTGAAAAATAACATTAGATTACGAAGATACAAGCCCCCAAAGTTGCAGCCATCAAATGCAGTTTGGTGAGCTCAAATTGAACCTATGAACTTCGATTGGCTCCCAAAACTATTATACATCTTAAATTGATCTGAAAATTTTATCACACAAAATAGACTAGTATGCGCAACTTCTCCAACAAGTTTTATTGAATTTGGACATTGGATGCAAAAGTTACAACCCTTTGAATTTGACTTTTAGGTTGTGAGGACGTTTTTTGTCCCCTGTGATGTTCAGGGGGTAATGTCAAATTGATTGTTGTCTAGTTAGTACGGCTAAGTGTTGAGAGAAACCTTTTTGTTTTTTGTTTCTGGGAAAAGTGCCAAAATGGCAATCACTTAAAACTTTGGTGAAGCATTTTAATTCTTCATACATCCATCTTTTGGATCAAACAATGCTTTTCAATAAAATGCACACATTTTTTCATCCAAATTTGACATTGTCATCTATAATTTTTTAAGGAGATGAAAACTTTATGGTGAAAAAAAATTATTTTTATCTTGAAAAAAGTAGACATTTATTTTTAGATTGAAAATAATAAGCTTTGAGATTGTAAACCCATGTTAACTCCTAAAGCACTGGGGGTGTTTGAGCATATCTTTTGTTTTCTAGACTAGCTCTTGTAACAAGCATAATTTCTCATTTGTGTGGAATAATTTTGATGATCGCCATTGATGAAATGAAAGTAGACTTGTGTATCTTTCCAATGAAAAGAATATCAACAAAATTGCACAATATTTGAGAATATGCCATCGTTGAAAAGATTGATGAAAGATGTTCAATTAGGCAGTACTTTGTATATATGCTGCAATGGGAATGTTGAAATTGGGATGCTCAAAAGTGCTCCCAAAACCCTGGATTTTTTTCACAAGTACATATCAGTATGATATTAGTGAATAATTTTTTTCAAATCATCATGAGATGTATAGAAAAAGATATGAGGATTTGAAGTGACGACCCACAATGTCTTATAAATTCTCAAAAAAAAATCATCAAAAATCTCACACTTGATTAATTCTCAATCAAGTTGCGCCAATAGATTCAAAGTAATAAATCATTGAGGGTCATTTGTTGTTCAAGAGGTGTTAGAGAGGTTAACATATCAAATTTGCTACAAATGTAGTTGCAAAAAACACATGGTGGCCTTGTGGTCATTTAGGTATTAAAGATTTGTAGGCTAGTTGTGCATGAGGCAAATTGCTTAGGGTGACAAAAATAAATATGAGTATTGGTAGTGTGTTTGATTGAGACTTTGGTAAAGTGTTTAGAGAAGAACTAAGTTGAAACTTCATATTCTGGTTGTTTGTCAAATTGTCCAAATTTACATCCAATTTTGTGTGAGGATGAGTGAATCAATTAAGTCAAGTATTTAACTGCGTAATTGGAAGCAAATAGTCTGCTAAGAATCTCTAAGGCTGAGTCAGTTGCTAAGTAGCTGTACATGTCGACTTCTTGGATAGGGAACAAGCGGATTGAAGGCTAAAGCAAATTAACAAGAAAAATCATCTGCCATATACGCTCTCCACATTGAAACTAATTGCCAACTCGGAACTAGTTGTGAATTAGTAAGATGCATTAAGTAGCAATTAGACCAGTTAAACAGTACTAGACAAATTGGCATGGTAAAATTAATTATGAGTAATTGAAACATCTATCCTATTTGATATAAATATATAAATATAAATATATGCGCAAGTCCTAGACCATGCATTGGACAAATTGACAAATCAAGAATATTTGCCTATCCTAGATAAGTTCTCGGTAGAACCGGGATAGCAACATGGTGTCAAATAGCATTGGTAATAGATAGTACATGTGCGAGAATCAGGAATAAAGATGAATCTTGCTAATCTATCCATTTAAAATCCTATCCTACTAGTAAAGTGACCTTAGATACCTAAACAATAGACAAATTGACTTTTATCCATAAAGAATCTTTGTACTAATAACCTTGGGTTTTSTTCTAGGGTAGTAAAAATCCAACTTACATACCTTATAGTAGGTCTCACAGTAGTTCTAAAGTAATTGCAACAGAAGTACATGGTTGTCAAATTTGGAAAGGAAATGAGGATTTAGCAACAAATGCCCTTACTATCCCAATTTTTTTTCAAGCACCATAACTCTTTAGCCATATGTCTGGTTGTATTTTTTTCAACCATACATATATTCATACAATTGTACATCCAGTTGCCTTCTGGTCCTCCTACAAAGGTGGTTATTGTAAAGCAGCGCACACACTTTGTATCAAAATTTCTCAAACATCTACTCAAAATTGTGTTCATAGAAATCTACCCAAGGAATCAATCATCTATTCAAACAACAATTGTCCTTTAGGGTTTAAATTAATGACAAATTTCTTTTCAATTTTCTTTTGAAATTTTAAAAGATTAAAAAATTTAGTGAATTATTGCAATCACAAGCTTTTTGTGTAAGAAAACTAATTGTATGAGAAAATTCAATGATATGATTGTATGACTTTCACCTGTTGTTTTTTCTTCAACCCTTAAAAGACCAAGGCCTTATTTGAAAAAACACTCAAAATTGCCATTTCTATAGCAAAGAGTAAAAAAAATTGGAATTTTGTTCTTGCACACCTAATCATAGGATCTTACACCTAACTAATATGAGAATGTGTGGAAACAATTTCAGAATTTTTGACCACATAGATTGCTAGATATCTACGTTTAGAGTGGAAGAAAACAAGTTTTGAAACATATTGTGGGACTAGATTATTTGACTTTGAACCTTCTTAACTTTGATTTTTAGCACTATAGAGTTTAGAGCTTTAAATCTTTATGGTAAAGAATTGAGTTGAAAATCTAGGGGAAAATATTCAAAAAAACTTAATTTTTATTCTTTAAAAAATTGTTAAATATGAGTAGGTACAAAATAGAAGGTAGAATAAACAAGTACAGATCTGAATTATTAACATCTTTGAGGTGGAACTAAAATGCACTAATTTCAATGGTGAGATTGTTCTAGCAAGCAAACTAAACCATGAGGAACCTTTGTTTCTTTTCAAATTATAAAAATTGCATTTAGAAATGAATTCTAGAAGTGTTGTTTTCAAGAAGATGCTCTAATTGCCCAAAAAACAAGATTGTCCATAACTTTCTTATAAAAAATCCAAATGGAATGAATAAAAGCTTTACATCTGGACTAAAATACAATCTAATGAGAAAAAAATGTTAAACGATAAAATACTCAAATTTTTGAATTTCTTTTTGGCTGCCCTCTCTCCCCGGTTTTGAGCTATTTGGGGCATAAATTTTGTTCCCGAGTACCAATTGAAAAAAAATTATATTCCCATGAAGATAATTATTTTTTTTATCTTTAGAAAAGGTTTAAAAACTTCAGGACAAATATTGAGATTGTAGGTACTTGCCCAAAATCCCCGTTGTCCCCCAAAGGGACAAATGGTTCCCAGAGGTCAAATAGAGATTTGGGAAGTTTAATAACAAAGTAATGTTTTTCAATGTAAACTTCATTTGTGATGAAACCTGACATCATTCCAATATGTACTAAGTTATACTGATTGATATAAATTTATTTGAAAATTTGAAAATTTGAAAATTATATATAATAATAATAATAATAATAATAATCATGATTATTATTATTATTATTATTATTATTGTTTTTTAAATGTCAATCTGCTAGTGCCACATCAAGATCTAAAAAAAATACATAATAATATTTAAATTTAATAAAAAAAATCTCTCTAATTGCACTTATGCAAAAATACTTGTGACCTTCTGCAAGGTTCAGATTTTTTGTAATGCTTCACCTTAATACTAGCTAATAAGTTTGCACAAAAGTTTCATTTAATCTGAAACAACTTTTATACTTTTGAGAAAGTTGAGAATTTTTTTGAGAGTCACTATTAGAATTGTATGAATAATTGAATTGGAAAAATAAAAGTATTTTTTGGTAAATTTAAGTAGAAAATAATATTGAAGATTCTCCAAAGTTACAATTTATTGTCATCATTATTTGTGATTGATGTTTGGATATAATTGATTGATATTTTGATGCTATCAACAAAGTATGGTAAGTTCAATAATTTTCTTTACATTTAAAACTTTTTTATATAGAAATTGTTTCTAACAATGAATAAATTTGGATATATACATGAACATTTCATGTTCTAAATATTTGGAATAACATGCAGTAGTAGATTTTCTGATTGTATTATAAAAACACAAAAGTAGAATTTTGTTGCTATAAGAAAATATTAATTTCAAGCTTCAAAGAAGTTTGTTTTCAAATAAAATATCAACATGGTTATTGGAAATAATTTTTTTTTTAAATTCATACAAATCTATACACAATTGATGACTATTGACATTTTAAAATTGGATACCTATTATGGATTTACATGTGCTCATTTCTAGCATCACTTTGGGATGGTAGTATAATCTTGTACTCCCTCTGTCTCAAAATAAGACCGTTTTTTCCTTTGCATTTTACAAAGGAAACATTGATCTTATTTCGAGATAGAGGGAGTACACAACAGTGTTGTCTAGCATTCTTTGGATTTTCTTACTTTATAAGCATTCAACTTCAAAAACATTTTCAAATATCCATTCATCTAATGGCAAATGTATTAATTAAGATTTCAAAATTTTGTTCTAAATGATAAAATGTTGTACAATAAGTAACTTCAAATTAGTAGCCACTTACATCCAAAATATTCAATGCACATCAAATGCATACTACACTCAATTTCTTCATATTTAATTGTAGTCATGATATTTTTCTTTACTAATTTCAAAATCCTGTAAAATTGAAATTAAACTTCACAAAATTAATTCAAAAAATTCAAATTGGACATTCTATAATCATTTATATAATATTAAGTATGCAAGACTCTTCAAATTTTTTCACCTCACTACCTAGAATGGTATGAATTAAAATTTTCCATCAAGTTGTTATAAATATGTTTTTTCTTAGTATTAAAATTGACAATATCAAAATGAATTTTGGTAAAATATTCTTGCAAGAAATTAATAAACAAGTGATTAAAATGTCCTACAAATTCTATACAAAATTGTCCTTGCAACTAAAAATATGTGTAAAAAAAGAAAGCCAGAACCAAATTCTTCTATTAGATGCTAAACTAAGTTGACCTATGACAAATACCAGTCTTGTGAAAAGTTGAAAGTCTTTTTGAAATTGTGAATGAAAGTATAAATGGAAGTTGATACAATATGATTTAGATAGTTTGCCTTTTAAATTTAGATAGTTTGCCTTTTAAATTTAGGTAGTTTGCCTTTTAAATTTTAACAATAATTGAAAATTTAAAGAATACTAAGGTCCCCTTTTCTATACAAGATTTTTTGTAATTGATTACATATAGACAAAAAAAAACTCCCTCTTTTAATATGCTGTAATATATCTCACACCTTGTCAAAAATGTACCCCCCATACTTGTAATACGCAAAATATGTTCTACAAAATCCCAAAAAGCACTCATTATAAGATTAACTACAACTCTATATTACAATACAAGAGAAAGGCGTATGGGTGAATGCATGAAAGATTGACCAGTTTTTGTAGCGTTCACTAGTACTATCGAGTACTAGCGACCTTTTGGAAAAGAATATTTGAAAATATTTGAAAATATGTATAATTAGGGTAATACTATAAATATCATGTCACCAAAATTTGAGACCCAAAAAAAATTTAGGTCAAAAGTTATTCACAAAACAGAGTAACACATTTTTTGAAGAAAATAGACACTTTGACGTTTTAATTTGTAAGAAACAGGAAAAGCAATTTTTGAAAAAACTAAAAGTTTTCAATTTGGGAGAGCTTTATGATAAAGAGATTTCACCAAAAGAATGATCTTAAAACCATTTTGAATGTTCAGAGGTGCGCGCACAAAGGAGCCCTGTTACCACGCATGTAGAGGACATAAAATAATGTTTTTTTTAATTTCCTGTGGGGGATGCATGCCTTCCTAGTGTGGGAATAGGCCACAAAAATTTCAGCTTTAGATCATAAATTTTGGATACTCCCCAGTACTAAAAACGCTAAATTGCAAAGTGTGACAAATTAGCTAAATTTAAATTTAAATATAAAATGATTTTTTAAAATTTTTGAAAAATAAAGAACATGATTGCTATGAAGCTAGACATCTCCAATTAAAATCTCAAGTTAATTCAGTTCATACTTCAAAAGTTATAGTGGATAACAACTCCACCATTTGAAGTGTGACGCAAAAAACGATCGGTCTTTCATGCATTCGCCCGTATTTTAAGTATAAATCTTAGTARTATAGTCCTGTAATTAATGATCTTTTAGGAGATTTCTATTAGAAAATTTACCAAGACATACATGTGTTTTCAGTAATATTTTACTAAAAATCTCTTCAAAGGTTATCATTTATATGACTATACTACTAGAGCTATACTTAAAACACTCCTTTTTCTTGTAATGCTAATATGAAATGTGGATTTTCTTATGCATTGTCTCTTTGGTTTGCTTAGACCAAGTTTCTATTACACTGTTTGTAAAATAATTCAATTATGATAAACTGAATTATTATTGTATTATGCCAATATTCCCAAAAATTAAATTTTATTGATGATACAAATTTTTTACCTTTACTCTATATGAAAACAATTAATGTAGTGTTTTTAGTTGATTAACCCATAAAGCTCTAAACTAAATTTTTTGGCAACATAGCAATTTTGAGCAACTCACTTTGAATGGAATTTTTCTTTTTTTTCTTCGAAGTTTTCACAAAACATGTGCCTAAGGAGTAGCTTTAAGGCCCAATAATTTTCATAACTTTAGACTACATGGTTAAAAAGTTATTATGTACACTAAATAGGGGTATTAAGAGGATCCATACTAATTAATTGACATTTCACACTATATAAATATCTTCCTTGTATTGTACATCAACAGTGATTGAAGTGTCTAGGGATTGTACATCATGTTTCCAACATCTAGAGTTTCCCTCATTTAGTCCCCGTAGGTGTTTGGTCCCCTTAATACCCTTTTCAGTGTAGTAATCATTGATTGGCGGGCAATTCGGGCAACTTAAAAACCTCTTTAAGAATAATTTTTTTAAGAAATAAAAATTTGAAATTGGTTAATTGCATTTTAATGGGTACAACTTTTGGAGCTTGTATCTCCTTCATCCAATGTTTGTTTTTTTATAAAATTTATTGGATTATGTTTCCTTTGAAGTCCAATTGTTGTGGAAAAGTTTTCATGTCAATCCAAATTGTTTTGAATGTTTGGGAGCAATTTGAAGTTCAAAATCTAGACGTTTTAATATTATAGTGAAATTTGATGTCTTGTATCTTCTTCATACAATGTTTGTTTTGAATAATTTATATCATGTTTGTGCATACTAGTCTAGTTTGTGTGTTCAAAATTTTATATCAATCCAAGAAGTTATGAGTGATTGAAAGGCACAATGAGATGTTTTCTTTCCAACTTTTTTTTGCTATTTTTGGACAATTCAAAGCCATTTTGCATGCACAATGAGTCTACTAAATGATACTTTCTTTCACCAATGTGTTGTATGGTGGTTTTAAAGCACTTTATGGTTGAAAGTGTTTTCATTTGAGTAGGTTTGGAAATCAAATTTCACCTCCAAATGGTTGCTAAGAAATTTTCATCATCTTTATTCAACACTAAAACATTATAATCTTACAATCTATGTGGCCTAATGACTCCAAATTTGATTCACATTATCTGCAACACATACACTACAAGATTATATGGTTGATATTTCTAGATCTAAGTGACATTTAGACCTATAACACTTCAAAAACAATGATGTTTTTAAACCCCTAAAGACCTTGGGCATTGCATTTAGGGTTTAAATGCTTAYAGTCCTTTTGTCTTGTCCTAAGTTTATATTCCTCTCCCTACTCTCACATACGCATGGTCTTTGCGACCATACATAATTTAAATTTTAAATTTGCCAAATTTGATTTCCTCATTGTAAATTATAATCCTATTTTATTCCAAGGGGGTAAAATTTGGAGTGATAAGCGGAAGCGCTATGGTGCGAAATTAAGCTGTGGCACCTATACAAAAATAACCCACCCTTCATATCCTGTAAACATTCCATTGCCCGGAACTGCAAGCACCTGAAATCTAGGTCATATGTAGATTCTGGCGGAAAGCAGAACGACGAGCGTGGGGACTACTGTAGTAAGCTTAATAATGCTGGYTCGGGAAGCGTCGTTTAGGGGTTTGCTTCCGCTTAGAATGGGCGCCGTGGGTTCCACATGCCCCGCTCTTGTGAACTTTTCCGTGGCATTCATCAGCAGATTCTCATCAGATCGCGCAATGCGGCGCTGTCGCATGAGACAGGACCAACATTCCTCGTGATCACGGTCAAGCACGGCATGTTGATCTCTTCGTGAGGTAACTTTAGTTTGCTGAGCGAAAATTGCATTCGAAATGGTGCAGTGGATCGGCGGGCCGCCATAGGGAGATCGATCGCCGGCATTTGGATCCTCGTCACCGGTGCTTTTTGCGTTTTCACTGTTCATTTCTTGCAACTGGAGGAGCGCGCCAGCGCCAGCTTTCATCGGGGCGGTATTTAAGATCAAGCGTCGTTGATGCCGCTCGCCGGGGACGGAACTGCCGCGCCTAGTATTGGCTCGACATTGAGGTTAGGATTTCACGTCCAGGTTGTGCAACAGTGAGCTCTTGAATATAATAGTGAACTGGCGTGCGCTTCGTCTTCTTCGTCCTCTCTATATATTTTTCTTTTCTTTCGTCTCTGATTCTTTGATCGTCAATGCACGTAGGGTTTCTATGTCTACTSTATGACTGTCAAGGTTTCGTTGCACGTGCAGGGTTTTTTTCTGCTTTTTCTACTGGGTGGTCTTWAATCATAATTTCAACTTGATTTCTCCTCTTTTTTGGATATTTTGTGGTAGTGTCTATTACTTACATGCTAGAATGGGAGAGGAGGAGTGCATATTAGATTGCCCAGAATGAGACTTGGGGATTCTAGTCTGTTTTTCTCATCTCGACTTAGCCTCTCTGGAAATTTCGGGAACAAGTAGGGAGTGGAACTTTCACAGAACCGATCGCGTATTTGAATGTAGAGTGTCTTTTGCTAGTTCGTCTTAGAATTCTATTCACAACCTGATTTTGCAACTTTTTTGGAAAAGTTTATGGTAGTGTGTTGAGATGTTCATGCAGAAATGGGAGAGGAGTGCATTCTAGATTGACCAGAATAAAGCGTGGCGTTTGTAGTTATCTTTCTCATCTGGAGCTAATCTTTCTGAAAATTCTCTCGGAGACAAGTAGAGTGTAGAATCTTGAACCGATCGTGTATTTCAATCTAGAATTCGCTTACTGTGGTTTGTGTCTCTGAACAATCGTGTTCTCTGTTTCGTTTCTGGAGTCTCTCTCGCTCCCTTTTGCTTCTTTAGCGTTTGTATTTATTCAAGGGATTTTTAGGTTTCTCGAGCATTCTCTGGCTTTGGAACATGCTGTCATTTTTATGACGATAAGAAAATTCGAGTACACAGAACCTTATGTTTCTCAGGGGTTGTGCACCTCTCAGTAAAGAGTTGTATAATTCTCAACAGACGAAGGCTCCAATCCGAAGAATGTCATTCTTCTTATGTATAGGTTTGAATGGGTAGTAACCTAAATGAGTTTTGGAAAAAATTACGATATTCCCTGTAGAAGGCATGTCAGCCCTTGCAACAGAGATTTACCAGCAATCTAAATTACTGCTTGCTTTGGTACTTTCTCGTTATAATGGGAAATTCCATGGGACACCGAATGGCTTAGTCTCCTTAAGACCAAATCCTCTCAAAGATCCACRGAACTTGGTTTCGTACATTATTCTAGTACCACCGACAGTGGACATAGGAGAGAATTGACTCTTTAACTGTTTCGTGCATTCCAAATTTCAAAAGAAAAAATGAAGCTGGACTCTATTATATATCTGAAGTCCTTAACATCTGCTCTTAAGATTGGTCCCCGCTTCTTTGTAATTTTGGTTTAATGATTCGGTGTCCATGTTTTGATACTTGTTTGTGCTTGATTGAACTTCATTGCGCTTCATTGAACTTCGTTTGCACGAGACTCCTGTGACGTCCATGACTTTGGATTTATGCCCTTGTAGGGCCTTTCACAGCACTGATATCACAGCCCAACTTGAATATAAGAACGCCTATCTGCTTTGGTAGTAGTCGGCTACGAACTCTGTATTAAGCTTGAAACCTTTCGTCTCGGTGCCTTTCCTGTGTCAGTCTTGCGTCGGTGCAATTTTGAGAATGTTGAAAGTATTTCCTGTAGTCCAGGATAGACTGGCCTAATTTGTGTTGTGTAATTCTGGTCTTTCTCAATCTCACATRCTTTTGATTCTGTGCTGGGGCAGGTAAMAGGAGGTYGATAGAGTGAGTTTGAGGATGGGAGCTCTATATAGAATTCTTTAGAATTTATGTGCGTTCACGAGTTTTTCACTCTGGGATCATGTCTTTCTTACGCGCTCTTCTGTCGACAAATCTGTACTTCAAAACATGTGCACGCCAGTCGGAGCAAAGAAGAGCGTCAGAAAGTTTGRCATCAGTTGGCTTTACGGTTCTCCCTTATTGAGCACTTTTTAATTCCTGTTYTGATAACCCGCTAGAGGATATAAATACAGATTTATGTGGAGCCAAATCTAGCCCATTAAGTGTTCGACAATCCTGTAGCCATGCAGTTCGCCAAGCTTGACGACTCGCCTATGTTCAGGAAGCAGGTACATACCGAGCAAGCCCTCCTAGTTAATTGAGACATCTGTACATTCTGAGATTGAAGAAAAAAARTCTATTTGATTTCTTATCTAGTAGTATTATAATTAGAGTTGTGGATCAATAAGCTCCTTAATAGTTTGTTTAGATTTTATAAGTGCTACTCGGATATACTAAACTTCAAGTACCTGTCTGTGATCCAGTTAATGGGTTCTTGGAGCTATATTTATCTTTCAGGCATTTGACAGAATGTATCTTGTCGARCTGATTTGAACGTTGTGATCAACAGCTTCAGGCTCTTGAGGAAAGTGCAGAGTCATTGAGAGAGCGGTGTCAACGTTTCTACAAGGGGAGTCGCAAGTATACGTATGCTTGCTARCCATGACCATATTAGCTCAGGATTCTCGCGCCTGTGTCTTACCTAGTCTTCGTCTTATTTTTGGCATCTTATCTGTAAGTTCTGGGTTTCCTGATGTCGGGTGTCGTGGGATACCGACAGTGAAGCTTTGGCACTATCTTGAAATCCTCTTATGGCTTTATGGAACTACAGGGAAGGATTGGGAGAAGCTAGCGATGGTGATATTGCGTTTGCAAATGCGCTGGAGACCTTTGGAGGAGGCCATGATGATCCCATTAGTGTGGCTGTTGGAGGTTCTTCTTCTATACTAGCCTCCTGTTATAATCTTTAAAATAAGGATCAGGTTATTGAATTTTCTTCTGCCGTGCTTTGCGTTCATTGTCAATATCACCGGCTTTTTGGTTTTGTTTTCCAGTAATCATTTTTCCCTTTTAGACCTTTTTGGGTTGAATACACTGCTCATCTGTGTTGGTTGCGTACTGTCTTCTCAAGTGCATAAATAATTTTTCTCCAACATTAAATTTTCGTCTGAGTTGTCGGTTTTGTGCAAATTTGAAGTTTATTTTTGTCGTCTTGCCTGCTCTCTGCTGACTGTTGTCATTTTTTGTCCTGGATTGTTTTAGTGGCCGCAGTTCACACAAGATGATTGAGGCTGTCATGCAGTCCACCCCAAGAGGAAAGGTAGTAAATTAAGCGAAGCAGTTCTACATAGTAGTTGCTTATATTACTGCGTGAAGCACACTGAAACTCTTGTGTGTTTCTATCTGTAGATACAAACTATCAAGCAAGGTTATATCTTGAAGAGATCTTCGAATTTGCGAGGTGATTGGAAGCGGAGGTTCTTTGTGCTGGATAGTAGAGGAATGTTATATTATTACCGAAAACAATGGGGCAAACCAACAGTAAGTTGATTTTTGTTACAACTGACTGCAATATAACTGACTGCGAAGTAGTGTAGTCCCATTTTAGGGTTTCAAGATGTGATTATCCTTTGCATGCTCGACTTGTTTGCCAAGTTCCTGACAATATGAGCAACTGYCAACTTACATATCACTATGATTTTGGACTCACAGGATGACAAAACGATAGCTCACCATACTGTTAATCTTCTGACTTCAACAATAAAGATTGACGCAGAACAGTCGGATCTTCGATTTTGTTTTCGTATCATATCACCATCAAAAACTTTTACTCTTCAGGTTCATATATTTCCCTCTGCGTATCATTTTTTATCCTATTCATTTTTCTATGCTTAATGGTATCCTGGATAACTGATGCYGTTGTATTCCTGCATTTCTGTACTCAGGCAGAAAATGCGATCGATAGAATGGATTGGGTGGACAAGATCACTGGGGTGATATCTTCTCTTTTAAACAATCAAGTGCCCGATCAGGTATGGGAGGCATTTCAGTTAAGCGAATGGATCGGCTCTCAAAGTCTTAGRTGATGTGATCATTTTCAACATGAATGTCTTGAGCTTGCTGAGGACCAGGCTTTTGAGAAGATCGACTAGATTTGTGGCGACTCTTTTAATTCTCCTTTTAATATATCCTGATCCATTGTTCCTGTGCCAGCGGCCATATCGAAGTCCATTGGGACTCCACCAACGGACAGGCAGTGAAACTAGTTCATTGAGTGCAGCATCATCAGAGTATGATGGCAGTGAAGACACTGCTTCGTCACGAGTRTACACAAGTGGCTCTCGCCGAGATCACATACCTCGGCACGGCGCAAAATCTCAGCATAGTTATGAGCAACAGGAAAGGCCCCTGGATGTATTGCAGAGAGTGCCTGGTAATACTGTATGCGCTGATTGTGGTGCGAGTGACCCTGATTGGGCGTCTTTGAACTTAGGAATCCTGCTCTGTATTGAGTGCTCTGGAGTGCACAGAAATCTCAGTGTGCAAATTTCTAAGGTATTTTATCTCCTAGCTTCGATCTTCGATCTAGTAGTCTTGCATGAGGCTGTAATTCGGTCAGTGCTAAGATTGGAGAACTGTCAGTATTATGTATTTCGCATTGCCATATAATTTCTCGAGTGGTTTTTTTCTTCTCATTTCTTGATGAGATGGTTTCTGACATTGCCAGTGTTTTTCTTTAGGCAAATTATACTTATCTACACTCCAGCTCTTGCGGAAAATTATCTTTTCTAGTTCACTTTGATGGTTGAAGGTACTTGGTGCGCCTCTAAGTTAGTTGATGTATTTCTATGACCTTGTGTGGCCTAAATAACCCTT
Source organism: Pleurozium schreberi (assembly GCA_006891605.1). Classification (NCBI taxonomy): domain Eukaryota; kingdom Viridiplantae; phylum Streptophyta; class Bryopsida; order Hypnales; family Hylocomiaceae; genus Pleurozium; species Pleurozium schreberi. The sequence goes on along the minus strand of VACF01000770.1, from coordinate 156,801 downwards.
CTACGACTGGCAGGTTCGATCGTTGACATTGGATGTCCGAGTGTGGGAACCTTCTGTAATAGGATACTTTCAATCTGTTGGCAATACATTTGCCAACTCAATCTGGGAAGAACTCGTGGCTTCAGACTCGAAAGCCTCGGAGTATCCAGGCGAGAGGTATGTACGTATTCTCAGGAGTCAGTCAATATTGTTAATTTACGGTTCTGCTTTTGTAAGAGATTTACGCTTACTTACTGTTGATTTAAATATGTTGAGCAGAGGCAGTGAGGACAGAAATGGATCCACCAGGGATGCACGAATAAAACCAAGAGCCAATGACTCGATTGTTATCAAGGAAAAATTYATACACGCGAAGGTAYGTTGATTTTCAAGGGAGCAGCTTGGTGAATCTGCTTTACTCAGACCACAATAAACAGTAGTGAAAATTRAACAGTTGTGATCCATTCAAGTTCTTTCATCGAATTTGGATTTTACGTCATGTGCACGACATGAAGATGAATGGATCTGATTTTTATTTGACGTCTATCTTCTTTCTTTCCTTTCCTCTTCTTTATTTGTCGCGCCCAGCCGACCCTAAGCGTGAATTTTCTGTTTCCCTTCAGTGGGGTCGCAGACAATCGTGTTTATTTTTCAAGGGACCCCTTCCTATTAGAAAGTATGTAGTAACCTTACAAGAACTGCGCAGATGATTCTCGGATTTATATTTGATTCTTTGATCCATGTATTTCAGACCTCAKCCATTTTTCTTTCCTGTTAGATCATGTGGAGCTTGATCATCGACATCAATAGGTGTCTAGGGTTGATGTATCTCAACTAATGTTGTGGTCGGTCTCGCAGTATGTGGAAAAAAGATTTGTACGCAAGTTGAAGGTCWCATCGGGCAATCCTCCAGTGGCACGCCAAGTATGGGATGCCGTTTCGGCTAACAAACTGCAGCTTGTCCTCCGGTTGTTAATTACTGCCGATGCCAACGTTAATACAACCTTTGAGCAAGCCATGAGTGCTAATGCGCCATCTCGGTCTCCTTTGGCAAGTTTGGCGGGTGCCCTTTCTCGGAAAAACCCTGTTTCCCAAAGCAGTCGCRCCAACTGGAGTGGACCACTCCTCTCCTCGGCACAGAATGTTTCGCGACCCCGTTCAGCAGCTTCCAGTTCATGGCGAGGTCACGACCTAGCTGAGGATCCATGTCCTAGCGAGGCTTCCATTGCAGATACCAATGATTTKCAGGGTTGCAATTTATTGCACATTGCTTGTCGCATTGGGGAACTGAGTTTAGTTGAGCTACTGCTTCAACATGGTGCAAAAGTTGATGTTGCTGACTGCCTTGGTCGAACATCTCTTCATCATAGTGTATTGCAYGGGAAGAACATTTGCGCGAAGTTTCTTCTCTCAAGGTAAACTCCTCTAGGTGATCTAGCTTATTCGTTGCTTAAAAGGAACTAACAGCCCTTTTCATCTTAGAATATCAATACGATTTTGAGAAATCTATTCATTTTCGTTACAATTTAAGACTTGGCGGTGTTCTTACCAACACTAACTGTATCTGGTCAACGTTTTGCTTCTGGTATTTTTTGAATTTGTATCCATTCCCATATCAATTTTGAGTGATGACAAGCCTCAGGTCTTTAATGTTGGAAACTTCCGAATGTTTGACCAACATCATCTGCAGTGGTTGCTACTGTTTTTTTTGTACTGACAACTATTTGACATGCAGAGGATCAAGTCCCAGTGTATCGGACAATACTGGGAGAACGCCGCTGCAGATTCTAGTGGACAAAGGAGCAAGTACTGACGGAGAACTAGTTTCGATGCTCTCTAAACAAAAYAGAGACCAATATTCTAGATGATTGTGATTGTTCATAGATTTAATGACTTCAGCGTCTGGATTAAGCAATCCTCAGCAAGGAAAATTGTCTTTTGGCAGTATCAGCTTCTTTGTCTTTCTTTGTGCATATAGGGATTTTTGTTGTAGCATATAGTCATTGTCGAGATAGTGAGATATGGAACTGATACAAACCAGAACATGGCAGTGGACTTGTGGACACTACTATAATCTGGATTCGACACAGTTTTCAARCAGACGTTCTGAACTGGCAAGTTGGGGAAGTTAACTTGCAAAAGTTCTCACCTGTTTGATGCTAAGGTCATAGTTTTGTAAGTCCTAGGTGACTTCTCGATGAGGATGCACTTGGGCGCTATTTTTGGAGGGTTTTGCATAGAAACATTTTCAATTTTACTAAAGCATGGATGATGCGCAGAGGTTTTCTCGATAGCAGATACGAAACTCATCATGTAAATCGCTGAGAAAGCAAATGAGTAACCCGGTGATTAGTAACTGGTCACATTTTTTTGACTGTGAGGGCAGTTGTTTTTTATTTGACCACTGAGTGTTTGTAGTTGGCATGGAAATCTGAAGTGCTGACCTGCTTTATTGCACTGCATACTTTGAGATTATCTAGGGTGATTACGGTGGGTTTCTAGACGTTATGAGCTTTACTTGCAGTGAGCTTCAGAGGATTGAACAACCTTGGAAGAATGCAAGCGGACCTTGTTATGTTGCTTGAATGGTTACTTCAATTTTCAAAGCATCATGCATATGTACGTGAACTATTTCTTATGTAACTAGTAGAGGAGATGTAACCCTTGAACGACGGATTGGTGGCCGTGGAAATCATGCATTTTCGATACCATGTGACATCATCTACTTTGAAAAGCCAAATATACTCATTGGAAGTATTTTGCACTTTTCTAGTTCACCTAGTTAGAAAATTTTTCTATGCTTGTCCTTCTTAGGGCACCTTCTTCTTAAAGGTACATATAGTAAACATATTTTTAATATTTTTTTTAAATTGTTTTTCTAATTTTACAATACTTCCAAAAAACTATGAGTACTATAGCCAAAAGTGTCCACAAAACGGCAGGTGTTTCTTGCAATGACCCTTGGAGGTTAATAAATAAGAGTAGAACAATACATTCTTACATTTCATTCCATTTATTTTAAGGAATATAGAACAATTTATGCTAGAATATTTTTTCTTTGCTTCATGTGGTCAAGTTTTGTGATTTGGACCTGTATCAATCCACTATTATTGTATTTATTTGTGGAATTTTTTAAAACTTAAGATAAAACTTTAAAAAGAAATTGTTTATCACTTTTTTAAAGATTTTTAGTGATACCAATGAAATGCATCTATTGTAATGGTTAGAAAACCAATTTTAATCCAAAAAATGACTTTTATTGTCACCACTACAGAGAAAGTTCAAAATGTTTAACCCCTAAGTACTCTAAAGCTCTTAATTGGCGAATGACAAATAAAGTACTTCATCAAAACAATGATTTGACCAAATGATTTCTCATTCATCTAAAATCATGCTTGGGAATCTTTGATAAAATCCTTCTCCTACAACCATTTACAAATCTTTAAATTGAGGTAAATGATCCTCTGTATAATTGAACAAAGTTTTAAGCAAAAATTTCACGTGCGAAATTTCAAGAAAGGATTTGAGCGTAAAAGGATTCAAATTTTTAAGCGGGCTCCAGAGCTTGCCCGCCCCCGCCTCTATTAACGTCGTAGTCATCTTCCCCGGCGCCATTGTCACCACGCACCCTTGCTGCCCCCGCCCGGCCATAACAGTCCCTTCCCTGCGCTGCGCAATCTCACTCTGCGCTGCTCATATACCGTATTCATGCATTTTCTCGCTGCCGTTAGCTCTGTAAGTTCCTTGTGCTCGTTCGATTCGAAGATCGTTGAATTTGCTGTGCGTGATGGCAATCGAGAGATGGGAGATTTTGGGTGGGATGGCCATGATTGCGGCAGGAATCTACCTTGGCCTTCGACACATCAGTCAGGCCATTGGACAAAGCTTCAAGGAGGTGACGGAGCAGGCGATCTCCCTTACCGGGAATGCAGAGATCAAGCTTTCGACAACCGATGTGTCCACCACCATCGTAGCGGGMCCCTGCACGTAGCTATGAGAAGTAATTGATAAAAGAAACAGTGGAAGAGGACTTTTAATTTCTCTGCCTGGCTGCCTGGCGGTGGAGTTCGGAGGTCAACTTTCAGGGTGTTTTTAAGCACCCACAGCTTCTAGAATTCGTCATCTTCCTTGGTTTAAAATTCGGACTGGTTATCGGCTTGATTGCATGCGCAGAATCGGTCATTTCAATATATCAGCTCCGTTCTAACGTTAGAGCATGCATGTTGGATAGAGCAGCGCTTACAAAGTATAAAACTAACGGTTATTATACATGGCTTTCTTTACAGTCTTGTGCAGGTGAGACGACATGCGCGTGTCCTGCTTGCTGACATTGAATTTTATAAGTCTCATCATTTACTTGGTGTTATGTACTTACTGGTTAAATTAGGATCAATCAATGCAACTTTAAGTATTCAGCCTTGWTAGCGGAGGGAGCAATTACCTGCTTAAGTATCTGTTTATTCATATAACTCCAGTATTTTTTAATTTTATTTCTGCTTCACAAGGTTGCGGGCTTGCAGCGAGCTGTGCGGTCATTTTTGAATCGTACATTCAGAAGGAGAAGAATAACTTGAAGAATTACTTAGAATTACTGGTCGGCTGTTCTTAGAGAGAGCAATTATATTTTGTCCGCCTTCAATCATCTCACCTGGCATTAGCTTTGCGTGTTTAGTACTTTGTTGGATGATTTCATATTATTTTGGCAATTGTTTCGTCTCGTATGTCGATGTTTCCCTCGTCTTGTCCTGTCACGTCGCAGRGTATTTTCAAGTACTTCAGTATTGTTCTAAAAACTTCAGGTAATTCRGTTGGCTTCTGACAATCTTGAGTTATTTGGCTTCTGACAATCTTTAGCTATGACTAAACCTGGCATTGTTTTGCTGTGGATCTGCGTAGTATGCGATTTCCGCTTCGGAGTGGATCTGAAAACACTTCGGAGGGCCCAGAACGTACCCGTGATCATTCCAAATTGTTGGACCTCGGGACAAATTTTCCACTAACTCATATTCTCGTAGTTACAGACGTTTGGCATCGAGATGTCTRGGAAGTTCGTATGTTGGTTAGTTTCACAAATCTGACTTCAACATGCTACAGAGGACCGCAAGATGTTGGCAATCCACGTACCTTCTTCGTCATCGTAAAACCGGTACTAAAAATTGTGACACGTACATTTACACACAGAAGCTTCATCCAAAATAGGACAATTATTCACAGATTTACATTCCAGGCCGCGCGTCCTGAAAAGTGCCTGAGTAGTGGAATACTGTCCATTTAACGAAATTCAAACTTCTTCAAAACCCATGGATCGGTGGCATACAGTACAGTACTCGAAGGAGAGTCAGAGATTGACGTCACCGAGGTCAAATCACCCAAGAGTCAGACATGTAGAGCACRTTCAGCATGAACGTAGTTGGCCATGAAGCAGTAACTTGTGTGATTGAGCAACTGGGAGTGATAACCGCTATGCATTTGTGGATGTTACKAAGATYTGGCATGGAGAGTATTTTATACATTGTTCATGAAGAGTTACTCCTCTCTCCATAGTCAGTGTGAGCATGACCTACTAAATGAAGTTTATGGACATTGACATGTGAATGGAAACGGGATTATAAGCTTCCTAATCAAGATGATTTACAATCTTTGCAGGAAGAATTTGGGAAACTTTTAGTGGGATTGAGGGAGTAATACTTATGGTAGTATACACATAGTAATCTTTAGAAGTACTATGTGTCTTGACATCTTTTGAGAGCATTGTTAGTTATAATTATGGATATTAAAGTCATGCCAATTTGTAGTAAATCAAGAAAGATTTTAACTCTAAAGTTAGTACTCACATGTGAAGACAATGGCCTTATGTGAGGAACTAACTATGGGGAATTAATTGACCCACATGCGTTCAAAGGGTATTTAGAGAAGAGGTATGAATTAATACAAATATTTTTAGAATGTTTTCACATAGTTTGGATATTTATAGAATATCTTAGAGTATCCTTTAAATAATTTTCAAGGACTATTTCAAAATTATTTACTCATCTTTCTAAGTGGTTGGTTGATTTATTGACATCATTGAATAAAATTATCCCTATCCTTGCACTCACATGGTTTTAAAGATTTTTATACATAGTTACCTTCTCCAAGACAATTGTCTCTTGACTTATGGGTCAAAAACTCTTAAGTTGTTGAAATTGAATTCAACTTTGCAAAACAAGGTGCTAGGTATAATTGTCCATATCAATTCAAAGGTGTATTCAATATGGATTTATTAAAATATTTTTAGTGGACCATAAGCACAAGTCTTAGATAACTTCTATATAATTATGTTACAATAGGGAGTAGAGGATTTTTAAGACACATAACATTATAACACATAATAAATACTACATATTAAAATTCTGGCTATTAGCAAATAATATAATTATATTTAATTTGTCAACTTTGGGACTCTTGGTAATAATAAGTATTCTAAATTCTTAAATTTTTGGTTATAATTCTCACACATAGCAAGGTATATATTCAAAAGGATGTTTTAAGGAATTTGGTAGCCTTTAATCCCTAAAAGCCCATGGGGTTTGGACAAAACATAAATGTGTTATAAAATATAAATTCTATAAATTTTTTGAATTTTGAATCAAAGAAGTTTATATGAAGCACAAAAGTAGAAGACATCCGTACGGTCAAAATTAAAAAAATATTTTCAGATTCTCTTCAAATGAATTTTGAAGATATAACTTCAAAAATTCACCAAAAATACAATTTCTATCCTTAACACTTGAATTTTTTTTTTGATTGGTCAAAATTGTGGTTTCTATTGAATTGTAAGAAAATGCATATGATCTGGCCATAAAAATATCAATTCTTTCCTCAAATAGTAAATTTTTCAACACTAGAAAATTCTTCAAGGTTTTCTTTTGATGCAAGCTACATTTACTAGATCATTCATTTTTCGTGATCTTCATGACTCAATGATGTGTTTGCACTTCATGACTGGCACTCTAATTTTGGGCCGTCATGTATGATAGGCTGTGCGCATTGGGGATTTGGAGCTGTTCCGCTCTATTGCTGAGAAAAACTCAAGTGTTTTCACTGCTGATAAGAGCCACAATATAATTGTGCGTCTTCGACACAACATCATTCGAGCAGGTYTTCGGAACATCAGTATTGCTTACTCACGAATCTCGTTAGCGGATGTAGCCAAAAATTACACTTAATCTCTSCGACACCCGTGGATRACRCTGAGAGCATTGTCTYAAAGGCCATTAGGGATGGAGGRATTGACGCTAGTGTGGACCATTTTAAAGGCTGRATGCAGTCGAAAGAAACTGGCGACATTTACTACACAGAGAGTAATACAGGTAGGAGCTTTTTGTGGTAGAACCAATTCCTGTTGGTTGAGGTATCTTGTTTCCAATATGCTTGAACATAGGGAAAGATTTGATTCTATCTTATTTACTGCAAACCWCCTCTGTTTTAGCGTTGTGAAAGCACTGCTCTCGCGCATAAGCTTCTGTTGTGCTTAGTACCGGTGTTCTAATTGACATAATCCAACAYCGGTGACCAGAAAAGTGTTATTAAGGATGCGGCCAAAGGCATTTTAAAACGTATGGACCTGAATTGTGTCTTGTCTCTGGTGAAAAGTTTTTAGTCCGCCTGAACTGGAGTTAGTCCAAACTGATGTTCTGCATTCTTCCTTAGTGCTCAAGATGTTAGAGTTTCTTATGGGATGCACGAATTCTGAAGGATTACATATGTCCACTGTTGATCCATAGTTTTAATTTGTTTGTTTGTTTACTTAAGTTTTTATTATGAACCTCGAACTGAAGATAKCTGTTCCATGCTTGCAGGAACCCCAACAAGCATTCCACTCTCGAATTGCTTTCTGTCTGAATACTCATAATGAAGCCGTTAAAGCGTTACGTTTTCCACCAGACGCCCATAAGAAGGAACCCGAGAGTGCTGAAAAGCGCCGTGAGCGTCGGCAGCAAGAGTAGGAACTTGCAAAACATATTGCGGAGGAGGAAGATGATTTTTAGATGGTTTTTAGGTTGTACATGATAGACTGGATGCTCTTTAACAACTTCAACCTCGTCAATTTGATTGAAAATAATCTTGTAAAGCTTCCAATGGAGGTAGGATAATCATTTCTTGTGAAGGCTCCTATATGGAGGGATACTATGTCGCTCTTGTTGTCCCTGCTTTCAATCCGAGCAATGTACATGAATTCGGAGCGTACCGGTATTGACAGATATTGATACTGCCTTTGTCGAAAGAAGGAAGTTCCCTTTCCCTTGTGCTTTGACTATTTCAACTCTTCTGGAAGTGGACTTATCATGTCCGTATTGCATCTCTATTCCGATCGTATCTTTCTTTTGCTCTTGTTGAGTGTAAATATTTTGAAATTAGAATGGCACAGCTTCATGTCATATTGTAACGTTGGGTGTTAATTTCACATCTATATCCAATCAGAGGAAGCGCTACCGGAGTCTATGGATTGTCGCGGGAGACTGTCGGTATTTGTGTAGGTAAATCGAAAAATGTTATTGCACTCTTTCTGAGGATATGCTTTTCAAGGCATGCCAATATGTACGCGTCGTCACAGTGTAGTGCCCTTTCCTGGGCACAACTTAATCATGTTTTAATGGGTATACATTTTCTCCGTGAGTGTGTTGATTTGTCAAACCATCTGATGTCCATTCCGAAGAGGGAGATGGGTCATTTCCTCAATTTTAAAATTGTATAACCCATCATGACTAGGCATTGAGGTTCTAGTTGCATGACATGCATCTCGTGGTTTTTTTTTGAAGTTGCGTAGTCGCAGGGGAGTCAAAATAACATGAAGACTTTCGGAAATTACGAACTRGATCGGTCAGGTACAACAGTGCTGTGAGAAAATGAAAGTTAACTCTATTGTTGGTCTAGTTGCAGTAGCTTCAGATTCCGGAATCGACGTTAGTACCGCAAAATGTTCAAGAGATAATGATCTGTGTGAGTCCCTCAACCAGATACATGAGATTAGTCAGTTTTCTTATAAGGCTACTTACTACACTACAATCCACAAGAAGGTAGTAATGTTGTTATTCCAAGCAGACGGTTACGGGGGGAATTAAGGCAATTGGAGCTATGAAGACGCAGGCCTTAAGATCTCACATGATGCAGCGGCTGGTTGTATGGGTGTTGGCTCCGGTGACTCTTGATGTCGTGGTTCGGTCGAAGGAGGAGCTGGATCAAGGTCGGCCGGTAGAGAGTTGTCGGGGGCTTGAGGAGGGGAACGAGGGGGCTGAAGAGACGCCAGAAAGACTGGTGGTCCGCCATTTGAAGGAGCATTAATGTTGCTTGCAGGAGGGCTGGAGTTCGTGGTAGAGGCCGCGGCAGCAATGGTGAATGTCTCACGAAGTCTTGCAATCTCGGAAGTTGCTAGCGCCAATTGCGTCTGCAGGTGCGCCACCTGTAGTCAGGACCCTCCTGCGTTCAACATTGTTCTCATTCTTTCCTTTTGTAAAACTCCTATAAGTTTGATTTTCTCAGTTTATCAGTGCCATCCACATGTCTTTTTTTTAYTGCAATTTCAGTTTCCTCGGTAGTCTCTCAAGCCGAACCTTTTCACTAAACAGATTTGAACCCCGCTTTTCGTACGCCTTGAACCAAATTGGAGGGAGTTAGGGGAAACAGAAAATATTTAGGTTTGGTGGTTGATGTTTCTGTAATTTTTAGCCAAGTGCTACATTTGATGGAATACATTGCTAAAACGACTGTAATCGACGTTTTATAGGCGTATCTATTTACTTTCGCTTAAGATTTTTTGACTCTGATCCTTCACAAGCGGAGAGACTCAGCTTGAACATTTGTCTATCAAGTCGCTAAAAAGTAGGTGCCGTTAGCGTCCAGAGGACGCTTGGGCTACAGGTTTTCTAACCAACGGTATGTCCTTGCAGCTGAAGCGTGTGAAAGYAGTTGCGTGAAGGAAGTGAAATATGGCCACCTTCAGCCAGCTGCTTCCACTGAATGAAGGTACTAAGGAAAATCGCTTCCAAGGGTTTTTCTTATCGGGCCACCTGAACTGGAATCTCTAGCCAAGAAAATAGGCTGTTGTGCGTGCGYTCTTTGGTAGGTTCTCTTTTCCATACCYAATTCTATAGAAATCACGTGTGTCCTGGCCAAGAACTCTTAGAAGCACGAAGGGAAGACACGGTGTTGAGATTCCTGCGCGATCTGCAGGATTAGGTATCTTTATTTCGGCGTTGCCAGGTTAAGTAACTAAATCCACTCGTCGATGAACACAGAAGGTTATTCAGGATTGTGCCAATGCATTATCTTTAAGTTTTTTGATAACCATGATTCTGCTTGTTTGTGGGAAGGAAATAGCAGGAAGAGGATAAACAGCATTTGGGATAGGGATGAGGAAAGACCTGCTGCTGAAGAACGGAGATGGCACCCACACAGCCGTAAACAGGATCTTGAACTCGTGCATCTGCTTCGTACGCAAGGGAATTCACACAGTCTTCACGGTGGGGAGGCGGCAACTCATGTAGCATCTTGGTGACATTCGCGACGCCAAACACCTACCAGCCTTTCACTCAGCCCTCTTCAAGCCTGCTTACTATTGAAGTGGTTTACCTAAACATCTCTTTGGACATGTCCTACTGATGTAGACCTACATGATTCTCTGTCGTCTAGGTTTACTGACTGAAGCAAGATTTTGGAACCATTCAGATTCTAGCTGTCCTTGGTAGACTGAAAGCATTTTCTTTAACGGCAGACTCAAGCATGTGTCACTTCTATCGACTTGGTAACGCATTCAGTTTCCTATGTTTGTATTGTCCACTTTGCTGCATGTTAGGAAATCCAGGACTATACATTGTTTTGTAAGCAATGCAGTCATGAGACAAACACTGCTTGGCTGCCTAAGAATTTTTCTTTGTGAATGAGTTTAGGGTTGTGTTTAGATGACGGAGTGAATCCCATTCTTGCTCACCGACAACCCAAGTTGTGAATTTCCTGAACAGGTATTGTTTTGAGTGATACTCAAAACTCTATTTTATAACCTACCTGTTAAATGACAATATTGATCACATGATTACTGATGCAGCTCGTGCTGTCGCTCATGGATGATGATCTCAGCAATATGTTAAGATGACATGATAAGTTGTCTGATGCAATTTTTATGAATAGATCGAGGAACGCTAGGAAACTGACATGAATTGGGCACGGTGTGAAGGCTGTGGAGAGTAAAATTTGCTACAACAGTGCTTGAACCAGATGGATGAGGGAGCACACCTTGTGAACATGAGCGAATTTCTGAGGTTGGTCAGGGGGGAAGTACGGGGCGAACAGGCACTGAGCAGTGCACTTCCGGCGAAGCACTCGGCAAGCTGCACACGCCGAAGTGCCTGGCGCCGATGCCATCACCATCCTTAAGCGGCGGTATGGATGCATCTACTCCTCTTTTACCCCCGCCACGCAAGTCGTTCCTCATCTACTCTTGTGTCATTCGATCGTCATCACTCCCGTCGTCACCTTCCTCCAGATTGATCGTTTCCTGCTGTTTCCATTCTTTCTTCTCCATTGCGACATGCTCGCCTTGTTTCTCACCTTCATGCGGGCAGCGCTTAGGCTTTGCAACCCCTCTTCATGGGTAACTTCTGCTGGACGGTTGGTTCAACGGCTGCCCTCCCCCTTTCAAGATCCCAATGCAGTCAAACCTCTTTAAAAGACAGCAGTTGGGAGTCTACCAAAATGTTAACTAATAGAGATCTCAGTTTTTAGCCGAATTCGAGTGTTTTGATAAGATTTCAAAAAGACACAGTGATGCTCGTTTCTGAGCGCCAAATGTTGAAATTATGATACACTAGAATCGCAAACAGTGGGAGCGGTGTTTTGCGCTCATACAAAACAAAATACAAACTCTTTCTCTACATGGAAAGTGCGGTCCAGAGGTTTAGGACCCCGAAAGAATCTGTTATTGATATTTACTACTACAATACACCTGGCACTTGATGGTTTGTCGGTTCACTATGAAGCCGGGATTCACCATGATGCTGATCTTGGACCGAACAGGCTCCTCCTCGAAAGCTGGGATCTGCTCCATAAATCTAGGGTCGAATTCAGCGGATGGTGAAACTCGAAATATTGACACAGGCTGGTCGAATGCGAATGCGAGATGGTGCACAAGCCAGACAGACTTGACCGTGTTGAAGAAGGAAGCCATAAGGCTTAACGAGATTTCACTCTCTGCCAGTTTTCCCAGCTGTGACAAAATAAGCTCCATGCGCACGACGAAGAACCGGTGAAAGCTCGCGTTCACCACCAAGGCCCCAGGTTTGCCTAGTGATTTCTCAATGGTGACCCACTCCTGGTTCTTAAGGTTCTGGTATGACTGATAGCATGTTTCCTTCAACGTTTCAGGGTCAAACACAGAAGAGGCACCATTGGGCTCGAAGCTCACATTCTCGAAGCTTTCGAACATGACCTGGTTGAGGAACGACTCGAAGTAGAGAATGATCACGTTCCGCGGCATGCGACTCACCCATCGTCCAACCTTGTGCTGCTCCAAAAGCGAGGTGATCACTTGCGTGGCCGACTCTCCTGAATCCCGAATATGGTGGCATATGGCAGACGCTAACTTCCGAATGTAAGCTTGTGATTCTTCAAACACCTTCAAGAACATCTCGGGGGTCAATACCTGTGGAGAGAATAGGCGTGCGATCTGTGGCGGTCCGGGTTCTCGTCTTCCTACGATGTAAGTCGGACTRTCGGCTTCGAGTTCCAAGTCCCACTGGAGGCCACTCCTTCGGGCGCTTAACTGAAGCTCCAGATCCTGACACCGTTGTGTAAGCATTCGGCATTTCTCATTCGAAACCTCGGCAGCCGCTTGCAACGCCCGGACCTCGTCCACTGCCGCCGCACACTTTTGGTTTGCTTGCTCCAGCTTGTATCGCAAGGTTTTGATGGTGTAGTCCAACACCTTGATTGAATCAGTATCAGGTTTCGCGCTCCCCATGTCAGATTGGAACGATTCATTCAATTTCAGTGCTGCTCCCGAACCGTTCCTTTTCTTACCCCAGTTCAGGAAGCCAAATATGTTGTAGGTCCCTGACTTTTGAGTTGACGCCACCTTCTTGCTTCCTACTTTCTGCGGTGGATCTGGTGGTTCAAAATCGCCTGAAAAATCTGCAACACGGTCACAGAAACTTCAGTCTATGCACAGACAAATTCAGCACGGTACGGCAGCAACGCCGCTCTCAAGGCACCACACCCTTACCACTTTTAATCTATCCGCATGGGCTCCCAAAAAATAAACTATGACATATTTTGCATGTGTGACAAGATGGCTACAGTTAAGGATGTAGCAAATATTCCATAGAGTCATTTTAGAGAAAGTTATTATTGCAGAGATCTGAGTGGACCCATGGCAAAATGAGGGAGACCTCTGTACGATTCATCGGGAAGATTCCTTTCTGATATGAAAACAGTTTTATTCAAAGCCCTGTTGCACGCTGTAGAAAAAACGAAGAGACAAGAGAGAGGCTGGAGGGGTCTGACCTTGAAACATGTCTCTGTCCAGAGCAGGACCAACMTCAGCTTGGTCGCCATCACCACAACCTCGCCAGCTGGGGAGATTCGACGAATTAACAGCATTGCCCCTGCCTTTCCTGTCCTGGAAGGAGTTGTTGACATCTCTGGTGAGTCCCCTCACAGCATTCCTAGCTTCCGTGGACTTGATGCTGGCCAAGGGGGACACCGCGCGGAACGATTTCTTCCAATTGTGTCCGGGAGACCTGTCTTTCGAAACAGAASACCGCGGGGACTGTTCAGCCCCTCGAGATTTCATCAACTTCTTCATCCGTACTGTGGTACCCGCATGCACGGGACTGCTTAAGGGCACCTGGCGAGGATCAGGGCCCACAACGGAAGCGGGAGGGAGGGGCACGATATTGKTCAGGTCGTACGCAGGTCTTGTCTGTTGCTGGTCAGGGCTGAGAGTCGCCACAGCGCGCTCTGCGATCTTGGGGCTAGCAATGTGGAGCTGGGTGAGCTTGGGGCTCTTCTCCAGTGGTCGCAGTTGAGGGCTCATAATGTTGACGTTCTGTGGAGAGTGCGCCATGGGGCTGCCGTGTCGTGCAGGGACGTTGTAATTGCGTTGGCCGGGCGTGTTGGGRACGGAGATGAAGTAATTGCTGCCCGCGATTCTGCCGCCAATACCTTCGGAGCAGGGGCTCATCAGCACGGCCGGAGGCTCCATGTACGTCTCAGGTCGAGCTGGACTGCTGCTGCTGCTGGGTTTGGTAAAGGGTCCGGAATGGTCCGGAGTGGCGCTTGCGGAGGGCGTGAGAATATTGTGGCCCGCTTCGAACGAGAGCGAGCGGGTGCGGCTGTGCCCCGGCGTGCTCGGTGTATCCGTGTGAATCTCTTTCCAGATGCCTTGCCCGTCTGAGTCTTGGAAGCTCACTCGACTTGGGTCTGAAGTACTTGCAGGAAGCTCGACCAATTCTGGAATGCCCTGCGCACATTCCATCACTCTGCATTGTTAGGACGAACGGGTCGAATATTCAAGATTCCAGGTTTTGGAACTGCGTTTTCGCTAATTGGTTTTGCAATATTTTCAAAAGCCTGCGTTCTTCACGTACAACCTCACGAATGTACTTGAGAACATTGGATACACGTTGGAATCGATGAAAGTATGAACGTTCTGGAAAGCMGCTCTTCTTCACTACCGATATGCCACAATGCTGAAGGAACGACATGACACGCAGCTCACAGGCTTCTGAAGCCTTACAGTCAACTGGAATGACTCATGATTACTTCAATAAGTTCTCGTCAGAGGGATCACAGCGAAGTAGCACCTCTGACTGGATTCATAGAAAGAGGAATCCTCGCGGAACACGATACTCAGAACCAAACCGAGATTAATGAAGCAGTGGTTGGGCGAACAAGTGGGCGGATATCTCTCCTAAACTCAGATTGGCAAGGGGAATGACTGCTTATCTTCGTTCATCATGCCTACATTCATTATACGTAAGATCTCCAGTTGACTCTCAGATTCCTGTACTGCCGCTGGAACATTTGACAACTACTAATAAAACCATCTAGGTACCTTGAGAATTAGTGAGCGGCACTGTCTAAGCCGGTCAATGCTCTCACTGCAACGGGAGCCGAAGGGATTTGAGCTTGCGAAGGTCAACAATTTCGTTTGGAGGAATCCCTTCAACCTCAAACGCACGCACTCCGCTGCTACCAACCTGGAATTGGCCAAGCYCTGGCGTAAGTGCTATTACGAACTCCTCTCTCGTTTCTATTGAATCCTAACTTGTGAAAGGGAATAGTACTGGAAGACAGTGTAGAAAAGAGAAGCTTACKGGAGTGAAGATTGGATACTCGCGTTGCGGTGTCATRATCYGTCGGGCACGAGCTCTGGTGTCCGCGCTACTGTCGGGGAGATTCTCGAAATGCACCCCAAGTAAGACCCCAGCTTTTTGCATTCCCATCACTCTAGCCTCACTAAATCTCCTGTAAAGAACACTGCTTCACCAGTTCCCTGTTTTACGTTCCAGCTACGTCGAACCCCTCAATCTTCTCAAGCTGGATGGCGACGTTGCTCTTGATTCCACAAGAGRTGCAACAACTTTCCGAGTCTTCACGCTTCCCGCTTCAATTTCACATCCCCTGCTTGCGCGGTTACGCACCGACGGTTTTTCGTTGAAGCTTGTTTCCGTCTGCCATTGGCACTCTTCAACGAATTTCTTCCACACAATGTAAACTTGGGCTCGTCCTGAACGCGAATCTGCTGCTAGACGTTCAAGAAGAGAAGAACGGTGAGCATGAAACCTGGAAGCCGACACTAGACAGACAAGATACGGGCGTCTCATGGTCTTATTATGTATTGTACAGAAGTCCACTACTGTACCAGATTCTCATCATCATGGGATGTAGTGATTGGAGTCCCGCCTTTCGTTGGATCCCCAGGGAAGACGGATGTCGTGATTGGAGGGACGGAGGACAGTCATTAATGAACTTATCTGCCGTGGTGCTCCTCATTCTGCCTCCTCATTCTGCTCCACGGTACATGCTCACCTATTGGTGCCTTGCTWTCTTTACAGCTCCTCAATCCTCACAATACATTGGCATTCATCATGGTCATGCTGTTTCTACTTCAGTCTTTGGGGGAAACATGTTATTTCCATTGTAGCATTTCCGAACCAGTTGGACCTTGGAATACCATCCTTTTTTGAGGGGCAACCTAATTCCACTATTCAGTGTACTTACTAGAATTATGCCTCTGCACACACTGGCAGTTCCGGCACCCACACCCGCAACACTGAACAGTAAACCACCCCGGCTCCTTCTTTGATTCCTTTTGAGTTAAGTCAAGCTGCTGCACTGCTTGCAGAAGTCGGAAATGGAAACGCTTTTATGGAAATGATGCACTAAAATAAGGCAATCCACTCCACTCCACTTGCACAGCGGAATCATGAGTGAGCTCCAGTAAGTTAATAATAACTGAAGGCCACTGTACCTGTACCTGTACCTGTACAGTAGAGCTCACCTGGCTCAT
Source organism: Pleurozium schreberi (assembly GCA_006891605.1). Lineage (NCBI taxonomy): Eukaryota > Viridiplantae > Streptophyta > Bryopsida > Hypnales > Hylocomiaceae > Pleurozium > Pleurozium schreberi. The sequence goes on along the minus strand of VACF01000770.1, from coordinate 140,276 downwards.
CGCGCGATAAACTTATTATTACAGGCAGTCGGCCTTGGAAGGTCCGTTTCGCGCCGAGGATGGCATGAAGAGCGTGTTGACTTCCTCAAATGGGCAGAAGAAACAAAAAAAAAATTCAAATTCATATGCTCCGGGCGTCTCACTGGCGGACCAATTTGGGAACAATTCATAATGGGAAGTGGGAACTGGGGGGAGGGATACTAAAGAACAGGGGAACGAATAAGTGCCGACCCGGCCAAACCCATGAGGTCGCAAGGGAGGCCTTCCTTTTGCCTCTTTGAAAAGAAGGACCCCATAAAGAACAAAAAAAATTGTCTTGTGTGGTTCCTTAGTCAACCCCAACCTTCTAATAGTCCAATTTCACTGATAAGGTAGATCAGCCCATTACCAGACAGATTTTCTATCTTGGTACTTTAAAGAAGCACTTTGTGAGCTCTCAAAGTTTCTAGAGATTGAAAAGATTGAAAAGTTTGAGAGGCATCATTTGCAAAAATGATGAAGACATTAATGACAAGAATTGTTATGAATTTTCGAAGTTGAAATAGAATAGGGCTCTAAAACTGCCCACCTCCTGAAATGCACATTGCTGAAGGCCAACATGTTCAAATAGTGTACATTTTGGAACAGGTAGGTGGTTGTAAAGCCCGAACGCTTGCAGAACCAACTAAGATAGGCGAACCAAATACCAATTGTTGACCCATTACCACTCGAATGTAGGACCCTTGTTGATCTTAGAATGAGAATCTATGATAGGAGTACATGCCTTAACTTCACAACAAGTGAAGATAAGGCATGTACTACTGTCATAGATTCTCACTCTAGGATCAATGACAGCCCTACATTTGAGTGGTATTGGGTCAACAGTTGGTATTGGGTTCACCTACCTTACCTTATTATTAGTTGATAGACTTATGTTGCGATTTGCATTAGGAACTGAACTGAACTGTACCACTCGGGTAACGAAAAGCAATGTTCAGCTTCATTCGTTTTGAATTCTTTTCAGTTCGTTCTTGCGCATCGGTCCCAGCCAGGTGAGCCAGCCACGGCAGGCCCAATGTCAATGAAGTTTTCTGCATTGACTCATCACGACGAACATCCCTTCCCTTCCCTTCCCTTCGAAACAGACTGGAGGGCTTCAATTCAATTCGAATGATGATGATGAACTTGTTAATTAATTAAATGAGCCCCACCCACCTGGCACAACTGAACTGCGAAGCTCTGGAATAGCTGAGCAAGCCAAGGACGACGCAAAAACAGCCAGGGCCGCCTTTCAGGGCTGGCGGGCTCCGCCGGGCGTCAGCGGCCAGGCAGCCAGGATTACACTGAACTGGACTGAACTGAACTAACTCAGGAAAGAAGCTCTTTGAAAGTTTCTGTCCTCAAATCGACAGGCGAGCGAGCGTGACGGAGAGTACTGTCTGGGGCTTCTGGGAGTCTGGGAGTCTGGCTGGGGGGGGGGGGGGGCTGCTGCGATGTGCGTGAGCATTGAAGGCAATGCATTTTCTCCGCATTGAAACTGCAGGCCCAAGTTATGAGACTGAGAAGTGAAGTGAAGTGAAACTCCCCTATCCGTCTCTTCCAGAGTTTCAAGGATAACCCCTTCAAGAACGGACTGGTGACTGTGGAAATCATCAATTTTGATACTGTGGGAATCACAAAACTACTCATTGGAAGTCAAAGTACTGTAGAAGATTTCCTCTTTCTGCACAAAATTCCACAAGGATGAATAGTTGCACTAGGGGTCGTCACGGCTTCTTCACCTCTGCAAGGTTTCCTTGAGAATGAACACGTGGTGGGTAATTACAGGTGCACAGAAGGTGGACGTCGAATTCCTCGAGAATTCGGACTACCGTTTCTTCTCTTGAGGAGGTGAAGAAACGGCACTTTTGATCCTTTTCTCGGGGAATTTTTTATCTTGCGGACCTGTCTTTCACCCTATCACCCTCCCACTACGCTGCTTGCAGGTAAATGGATTCATAGGTTTTGATTCTCAATGCTCCTCCCAGCAAAATGGGGTGTCACACCTCCTCCGTACACAACGGCTCCCCATTGGCTCCTTGTTTCTCTCGCCAACTCTGAATTCTCCAAGAAAATTGAAGTCTTCAAGAAGCCGTGACTATCCCTACTTATGTCCTACACGATTGATTCGTTGTCATCCATGAAATGCAAAACATCCACCTCAATGTTCAAGGGTTAATACAAGTTGTGGGAGTAAAACCCCAATCTACTTCTTGCCTCTTTCTAAGTCTCTTTTATTCTATACTTTTCACTTCCATCTCTATTTTTTTTCTTCTATATTCTATCTTTTCACTACCAATGATTGAAGTCCACTGGTTGACTTTGCCAAGAAAGCAATTATTTAAAGCCTTAAACCTGAAATTCAAATAATGCTAAATCCTTTTCTCCCTTGTCTAACAATCAATCCTTGCTAGACTCTTATCTTGTATCTAATGTGCTAAAGCTAACACGTGAGTTGCCAAAATCCTATCCTATCCCTATTTATATCTTTTTTCACAATTAAGAGTTATGCCTTACATCTTTAGCTCTAATTCTTCTAATTTTCTTCAATTGTTATGGGTCTCTTTGCTCTCGATCAATTCCTCTCCCTTCTTGATTTTTATGTCTACAAAAAATTGCAAAGGGGCCCTATTCTCCTTCCTTCCCTTTGTTTTCTTCTCCCCTTTTTGTTAATTAATATGTGCAATTTAGCCTAGAACACAATGCTTGCAATTAGCTAAGCACCCATTTTTTTGCAACCAACCCTTGTACTTTAGACCCTAGCATATGTTCAAAGCCAATGGGGCTAGACCAACCAACCAAATAAGACTACTTGATCCACTAGGTAGGGATAATTGGAGCCTAGTAGAATTGCCAAGGCAAATTGGATTGGGATTTTTGAATTGGAGGGTTGGATTTATGGACTTGGGATTGGATTTTTAATTTGGAGTGTTGGAATTCTGAACCAAAACAAGATGGTTGTCTTTCTACTTGAATTGGATGGCTAATTTCTACTTGAAATTGGATGATTGACTTCTACTTGAATTTTCGGAATGAACAAGGGAAGTTGGGATAAACAAAGGGATTTGGATGTCTTGGCTAAGCATTTGTATGAAATACTAAGGAGATTGGAGGGCTAAAGCTTTGTTTTGATTTTAATTTTCACATAAAGACTAAATGTTGATACATGAGTGCTTATGAAAGTCCCGTTTTCAAAAATCAAGAAAAATTAGTGCATGTAGGGTTCACTTTGAATCTTCTATATGATATATTGATGTACAGGCCTAGAGGCCAAACTATCATATGAAAAAAAATTAGAACTTGAATTCATTTTGGAAAAGATTTGTAGACTATGCATTACCATGATTCACAAAGTATACTTCTCCCCAAAACATAAACAAATTCACCCATATTTCAATTTTTTTTTTTACAACTAAAAGATTGGATTTTGGGATTAGAGCACAATAAAAATAGGAATAAAAACTGAATTTTATGGCCTAATAATGAATTTTGATGCCACAGCCTTCAAGTGTAAAATCAATACCATTTTTTTTATCCTTACCAATCTCCAATTCACTAGCTCCACAAGCCTACTATGAAATAACAAAGCTTGTTGAAACTGAAAGTTCAGTAGCCTAAAGTCACCTTTCATACAAACTAATTTTTCAAAACAAATAGTTTTGGAAACTAATATGTCTTTTTGCTGAATCTAAGGATAATTAAACATAGGGAAAGTCAAACAATGGAAACAATGCTTCTATAGCTTGATCCCATAACATATTTACTAAATAATACGGAAATCAAATATTACGGCATTTGAATATTTTAAAGCAAAATAGGGATATAATGAAATGTAATGAGTTCATTGAAAGCCATGATTGACTATTATTTTCCAATGCAATGAAGAAAACTATTCAGCTTTTAAGATTATTTAAAGAATTGGCGAAAGTTAAGAACAACTATTTAATACATGCCAAATAATTTATTAATAATTTTTTTTTTTTTTATTGAACTAGCTCTTCAAAAATGTCTATGGCTATGGCACTCAACTACAACTTGTTCAATCTTTTTTTTTTCCCCTTAAAACAATTTCAATGTTGTGTGACTTACAATATTTGTTGGTAGGGGTGTTGAATGTGCATTTGCTTATTTAACATCATTGGCCTCTATTTTCTCAACTAATTTTGCTCAACTAATCACCTATTCACCTTATTGTTTGCCTTCCGCATAGTTTAAAAAAAAAATCTTTAGTTTGCCTATGTAAGCATTGGATTTTTATTTAAAGATCAAGTAATACAAATTCTTAGATGAAGTGTAATCTTCATTAAGCAACATAGAAAATATTAAGACTACTAATACTTAACCCCTAAAAGACCATTTGTCCCTTTAGGGGACAAGGTAGATTTCGGGCACGTACCTACGGTCTCAATTTTTGTCCTGATTTTTTGAAACTTTTTTTGATGATAGAAAAATTAATTAGCTTGGTGGAAATATGATTTTTTTTCTCAATTAGTGATTGGAAACAAAAGTTATGCCCAAAACAAGTTAACACAAGGGAGAAGGGGGGAGAGGGGGCAGCAAAAAAAGTTTCAAAAATTTGAATTTTTTTTTCTTGAATTTTTTTTTCTCATAGTTTATATTTTTGTCTCCATGGAAAGCATTGATTCATTCCATTTGGATTTGTTATGAGAAAGTTATGGACAATCTTGTTTTCTGGGGAATTGGAGCATCTTCCTAAAAAAATAACTTGTAGGATTCATTTCTAAGTACAATTTTTACAATTTAAAAAAAAAAATTGTTCCACATGGTTTAGTATTTTTGCTAGAACAATCTCACCATTGGGATTGAATGCATTTTAATTTCACCTTAGAGATATTAATAATTTAGATTTTCCTTCTATCTTGTACCTACTCCTATTTAACAATTTTCTAAAGAATAAAAATTAATTTGTTTTTAATTTGTTTTTCCCCCTTAGATTCTCAATTCAATTTTCCACAAGAAAGACTTACAGCTCAAAACTCTATAGTGCAAAAAATTAAAGTTAAAGTAGGTTCCAAGTCAAATAATCTCATCATGCAATGTGCTACAAAACTTGTTTTTTTACTTTAAACGCAGATATCTTGCAATCTATGCGATCAAAAATTCTGAAATTTTTTCCACACATCCTCATACTAGTTAGGTGTAAGATCCTATGGTTAGATTTGCAAAATAAACAAATTCAGATTTTTTTCTCTCTTAGCTATAGAAATGACAATTTTGAGTGTTTTTTCAYAGAAAAAAGGCCTTGGTCCTTTAGGGGTTAAAGTAGAACTAGGATTATAACTCATAGAATTGTTAGAATAAGCATATGAACATAATTACTATTATTAAAGAAAAATGAATGTTTGTTGGGTCTTGTTTGCAATTGGAACAACCTAGGTTCTTGACCTTTTAGTTAGCATTTATTTGTTTCGAAGGCAATGAGAGATTTAAACATGAAGACCCTCTTATTCCAAACTTTGAAAAATTAAAAACCTATCCGCAAATACGATATCCAAATATTGTGAAAATGGAAAAGGTAGCTACTACTTCTTTTGAGCTCATTGTCATTGTGACAAACTCTCATTATGAGCTCAAAACAAGTATTCATTTAAGCTAATTTTTATGTGTTTTAATCCCCCTCCACCACTACCCTACTTATATTTTCTAGAAAGTAGTGTCAAGGCAATTGATATGGGATGTATTTGTATCTATATCTATATCTATATTTCAAATTTAGTATCCATGTCCATACTTTGTAATTCAAACTCAATATCAGTATCCGTATTTGGTATTCAATATCTACCATCATTAAGATCATTAGTTCGAAGGACATCAACTAACATTAGAAATGGAGAATTTTCCTGAATTCAAATTAATGGAGCTTGGTTTGGGGGGGGGGGGAAAGAGAAATTGAACATGCAACATCATGTTTGCCACTTTTCACCTCATTGTGATTGTGATTGCAATTTTGGTACAACAGAATGATGATTTCGGATTTAAGGGCACTAAAAATTAGTTAAAATTCAATTCTAGTGACTACAAATCCTACAACTCCCTCCTTTCAAATCATTGCATTGCATAATAATACACAAGTTATGATTGGTAAGCGATCGACTTTTGGATTAGAAAAAATTCAATAAATTGTTATGCTCATTGAAATCCCTAAAACAAATTAAAAGTAAAACCCATAATTTTGATGCAATAGTAAAAGCCACCCAAAAAACTTGAAAGCTACAAGAATAAAGTCCCATTTTAATTATGTATTTTTATTGAATCATTTATCTAAACCAACATACAAATACTTGATGAGCTCGTAACACATGTGTGCCAAATAGTACAATTAGAATAATCCAATGCTATAAGTCATCTAATTTTTACACCTATTGCATTAGTCACCCATCCATTATTATAATCACTTAGCAACCCTTAGCATCACAACAATGCACTTGGGGTGTGGACACATCAGCGTGGGTCAAATGACACTTTACCAATTTCATCCCAACAAACTTTTGAAAAATCATAGAAAATTCATTTCTTGGCTGAAACTTGTCTATTCTCAAACTTGTCAATCTCTGAAAATTATGTGAGCTAACAAATAACCTCTCCATGGTACTTGGACAACAAATCCGCTTGATAATAGGCATGTTTACCTTACATAAGGAGCAAAGACAGAAGCAAAATTGTATGGAAACAAGAGAAGTATATTATAGAAAAGTTGGAAAACAACATCCAGAGGTCCTGGAATTGCATAATGYAAGCAGTCTTCTGGAGGTTTCATGTGCTCATCAGGTCTCAAGCTTAACATGGTGTCCACATCCATGTAGATGTATCTTGCTTTCTCAATGATTTCCCTCGCCATTTGATTTTGGCGTGCAAATTCACCCCAATGATAGATCAATCTCTCTTTCTCTTGTGGCAGGGCAATGGGTCCATGATAATCTTGGCAATTGGTGTGCCCTATTACATGTCCATCAACAAATTAGTTGCAAATACCAATAGTTAAATATGCATCAAGGATGGCACATACTGCCAAATTATGTCTCCCTAACATAGCTCTATAGACAATAGAACTATCATCAACAGGCTCTTCATTCACACTGATCTATGAGATCAGAGTTTTTCTTCTTCAGAATTGCATAGAAAGCAACAATAAAACGGTGCTTCAGAAATTTGACCTCACCTTATTATTTTCATGTCCTACTATCATCGATACGAATATACACATACTATAATTCCATAAAAATTTAGTTAATACCTGGGGGCGTATTTCGGAAAATGACAAGGAGGTGAGGGTAGCGAGCTTGCAAGACATCCACAAATTCTTCGATGGCGTGCTGATATACAGTGTCCACTCGAAATTTGGCACCTGTGTTCGGAGAGTTATTCCATGCATATTAATAACCTAGCAACGATGAAAGATAGGTCCCATCTAAGAATTCAAAGACATAATTATAATTTTCTTAAGAAATGAATAGGGTCTCATAAAATCAACATAAATTTATTCTTGAGATATTCCAATAAGTCATCAAAATATTGTGATTTAATGTTTCAATATATCAATGCGTATTACCAATATATAGCCCCACTTCTATCCACCACCCCACCACCCTCTATCTCAGGTAGTTTAAATCTTAGGTAAGGAGGGATTACTTAGGCACCTGTGTTGAAAAGCAGTGTGTTGATATTCCACTCCTCTAAGTACTGCACTGTGTCATTGATTTGAAGGAAAGGATTCCACACCCATCCAATCGTAATTGCCGAGGTTTTTTGACGATGGTTGTTGTCACTAGGAACATCTCCACAAATCTCTTCTTGCCCGAATCCATGGTCGCTATGAACATGGTGAGAGTAACCAATTCGCAAGAAGTTAAGAAAGGTTGTGAAGATCTGGTAGCTRATGGAGTCTCCTAAAATCARTATATTTCCTYKAGARACCAGCAGCCTGCAAGCGTCCATTCGGTCAAGATTCACAAACGGGCAAGATTCATTTGTGTGCCACATCCAATTCATATGCTTCCTTTGCTCCTATACCCGGCATTGTCATAAATAGTCTCAACCCAAATTAGGGTGTCATCAATTCAATATCCTCTCCAACAGCTATAGATTAGATCAACATATATTAAACCTAAGTTGCATTTTCGTCTTTACGTAAAATGAGGTTCGAAAGCTTTGTGATGGTATAAACGATTAACTTCATAAGTACATGCTACATAACTCACCGAGAAGCGGCCACTTTGAAGCTCTGCAACCTCAAGGTTGAAGCCTTCAAAGGATTGGATGACCACGCTAGCGTCGTTGCAGTAGATGTGAGGAGTGGTGTTCACTTTGCAAAAGGTGGGCTGGGGATGTGGATAYGCTGCCCACGTTCCAGATTCACTGTTATTTTGGCATGCTCCAATTATATGAGTCAGTAGTAAATTGTTAATTGCAGTAAGGCGGTTAGTATCAACAACTAAAGAGTTCAAAATGATTCGTGAACATTTGGAATGGAGATTAGATTAGGACTATGTAAGAATCAATCAATTCAGTTTCAWGTCTTCCAATGAAATTTCAACTGGGTACCTGAAACAAGCAAGATGAGATTTGATCTTTTCAACTGCTTCTGTTGTTTTCAATGAAGTGCCCCTGATCAAAGCTTCTGCTGGTTTCCAAGACTACTAATGCCATCCATGCACTAACAGAAGGGTTAGTTATGCTCAGAGCCAAACAAACTACATTTTATGTAAAAAGTTGACCACTAATGGGGAGTCACTGTTTGCTAGAGATAAATTTCATTGAAATGGGGACGAAGTCTTGTCAAAGTCCTCCACTTTCTACGCTGATGAAACCAAGCTCATCAGAAGTTGCTTTATGCAGTTTTTATATAGAACAAACTTGAGCTTGCCACCTGACCTTCCGTTCAATTCTTCCCCAAAGAGAACAGGAATGAAGTGCAAGAAAAGAAAGATTAAGTTCAGAATTCAACGAGTCTGCTGAAACTCCAGGAGTTCTACTATGATTCAATCTTGGATTTATTAGCAACTTTAATTAGGGTTTTTTCCACATTGAAGTTATTAAGATTTATTTCAGTCTATGTTCGTTGCACCACTTGACTCTAATTAGACAGTTCGATCAATGAATTCAAAACGTACTCTGTTTTGGAGGAAATCCTCTTTGGATGTCGTGTTCGCTTCTCCAGATCTGCCTCGCTCCATTCCTATGGGTTGGTAACTTCCAATCCATTGAGTAAGYTTYGGTACATATTCAACAACTTTCAGGGGTTCTTGAAACAATATCAACACAACAATGACGATCACAAACCCAAGTTGGATGCGGACGTTCATAATCCGTTGAATCCACATGTATCCACTATTGAGGGAAGGAACTTTACATTGACAGCAAGCGTGTGAATGATTCCTTCACCACTCTTAAATGGAAATCAGTGTGGAGTTTCGGAGTCACTCCCACTCTCTTAGTTACGAGCTTTGATGCAAGAACAATGAAAAAATCGACTCTTCACGTACAATCTCCAATTCCATCAAAGAGTTGAACTAACTTCTCTCTCTGGAAAAGACTAAAGTTATAGATTGCTTCCTCCATTCGACTCCATAACTGCACATCACGATGAGTGAAAGATCAAAACCAAATTGCAAATATTTCTCCAAGGAAATGACAATTCCAGTGATGAAAGTCCAAGTGAAGAGGAAGTGAAGCCCAAATTAGGGTTATCTTTTGACCCTATTTCAGGTTCGAGATTGAACCACTAAAGAAATATTGATCAGATTGAACCCTACTTTCTCACAAACATGGGGAAGCACTTCCACTTTGAATCAATGCCTAATTGTACAGTACATTACTTACAAGTTCTACCACCACTGACCTACCGACAACATTGGTATGTAAGGATTAGGATTTCGGGTCGCAAGCCATTTAGCCCTATCACTGACATAACTGCAATACTCAACATATTACTAAAACACTACACTAATGATGATATTTAGTGTCTTGTACACTAAATACGAAGGCATACACTAAAAGCCAATTACCCTATGAAAGTAAGTAACATTAAATGTCAATTCAAACACTAAATGTGAACTACGGTGATTTGAGAGACTTGCCAAAAAGTTACATGTTTGAATTTAGTGTTTGTGAATTTAGAAGCTCCGCATGATCTGCCATGGCATGTTCAATTGACTTCATCAGTGATTGCCATGCTTTTTAGAAGCAAGTAAGTTACATGCCATGGCAGATCATGCGGAGCGGGGTTTTAGAAGGCGGCGGCGCAATGAAGTTGAGAACCCAAGCAATTCCAGGGAAGGAGAAGGCGGCGCATTCAAGTCTAACACTAATTGTGGACAAGTTTAGATTTAGTGTTGTAGCTAGTAGGGGGTAAAAACACTAAATGTCACTAAACACTAAATATCATCTTTAGTGTAGTAACTCTAACTAAATTTTCAACCTATTGCAGTAGTGAACCTATTCCCATKACGTAAACTTATTCACTACACTAATTATAATGGTATTTAACATTGGCAGCGCTAATTAGGAAGCACAACACTAAATTTTAACAATCTTGTTAATGTTACCAACACTAAATGTCAACATAGACACTATTTGTCAATTGTTAGATTAGAATTTGTTTTTACGAGATTCCATTTAGTGTTACATATTATTTCATCAAATTGCAATGACAAAAATATAAACCAAAATATATKATTAAAGGGTTGTGAACACAATTCTAAATGCAAACCACTTGAAATTTAGAGTGGGTGTGCTAAAAATTCAAGTAACAGTATTAGTTACATTATACTAAATATCATTATTAGTGCAATATGACTTACACTAAAATCATAATCCAAACTATCTAGACACGATATCCCAAAGGAATTTCTGGGGCTAATAAAACAAAATAACATTAAAAATATCAATAGTAAATTACAAGAAGATTTAATAGGTGAAAATCTATAGAAGCATGTCTTAAGTTAAATTTCTCAATAAAATGAAATTACCGAACACCTAAACATTGATGCCATTTTTTTTTTCTTATACTAAATTGAAATCTCTTCAGGTACATCATAAATTAAAAGAAAAGAAAAAGATTCCAGTTCCAAAGACAACATGTATGTGCATATTGTCATTTTTTAAGATTAATTATTTGATTTTTTGCACTTTTTTTATATCAATGTACAAATATAATATTTGATTTCAATTTTCATCAATTTGGTTATAAACAAGAATATTTTTTAAATAATTATTGGAGAAAAAGATTTGTTGCAATGGCGTCTCCTACAAGCTTGGAATCCTTTATTATGAGGAACCTCCTACTGTGGTACATAATAAATCGGCCATGAACAATTCAATCTTTCAACATTACTATGTACAGCTACTAAGTGCCCAATGGATGGCAAATAATCTTTCTATGTAAGGCAAAAGTACATATATTAATCCTTAGAATTTTGTGTTAAACAAGGTCTTATATAGTAGTTTGACCTCCAATGAGTGCTCTTGATGGGTTTTTAAGTAAATGATTCACAACAATAATAAAAATGATGATTTTTACACRGTCTAGCTTAGAAATCTAAGGTTAAGTCCCATGGAATCACAAACTAGTTTCCGGAGTGAGAAACAAAATCATAATTTAAGAGGAATTGGAGTGAGGTAGGCAATTGAAGTCATTARTTTCTTTGATAAAAAATGAATTGATACAAGTATATGCACTTGCATTAATGTGCATTTATGCACATGTGTGTCTACCAATCTTCATGTAGTCTTATGGTAGGTTGCTATTTTTGAATTTTTTTTATGTTGGCTAAGATTTTCAAGTAGTAAAAGAAAAAAATCTTCATGCTCAATTTTTTTGAAAAAACTACATATTTTTATGCTAAAAAGTGTCCAAATCAGGTCGTCCGAATCAACCCTTACTACCAACACATTATGCTTTAATTCATTCTATTTGGATTTGTTGTGCAAAAGTTATGGACAATCTTATTTTTCGGGCAATTAGAGCATCTTTTCGAAAAAATAACTAGTTGGATTCATTTCTGAGCTCCATTTTTATAATTTTTCCCAAAAAAGAAGTTCCACAAGATCTCTTGCTATCACAATCTCACTATTGCGATTAGTGTGTTTCAATTCCATCTTAGAGCTATTCAACGGTTTTGTTTTCTCTTCAATCTTGAACCTACTTCTACTAAAGAATTTTTCAATGAGTGAAAACTAAATGTGTGTATTTTGAATTTTTTTTCTATAGACTCTCAACTCAATTCTTCATCAAAGAAAATTAGAAATTCAAAGTGAGTAGAGCAAAAATTATAAGTTAAGAAGTTTCAAAGCCCCAAAATGTAGTTGAACAAGGTGCCAAAAAATTGGTTTCCTTCTCTTTAAATGCAAATATCTTGCAATCTACAAAGTCACAGTTTTTGAAAGTTCTTCCACACTATTCTTGCACTAGTCTAGTACAAGATCCTACGGTTACATTTGCAAAAAAAACATTTTAAATTGTTTTTTGCTCTTTGCTACAGAAATGGCAGTTTTGAGTGATTTTTGATGGACAACAGGCCTTGGGTAAAATTTTGCACACATTGTCATGGAGCATTGAGATGTAAAATATCTGATCCTATATACAGACAGCTTTCCTTTGCCTGGACGCAAGTGCATTCAAAGATGACCTCAAACTAAGTTTACCTTATTATATGAAAGAATAACAGTAAGACTTTGTTTTCATTGCCACGCATAGTCCTTGTTAAATTTCCTGCAGGCAAGGAACAAGCAGTCGCTTCCAGAMAATAAACAAAATTTAAACAATGCTAATCCAATACTGTGTATACTATTTGCTTCAATTAACCATTGATTCTGCTTTCTGCTCTTTTGATGTAAAGAAGGCTCTGTAAGGCATTACCCTTGCGTTCAATCTGCTACGTGAAAACTTGTCAAACATCAATAAGTTGGTTTTGGGTGTAAGGAATCAAAGAATTGTCAAATACACGAGAAAAAAAATTTCCTACCACACGGGAGCTGATGTCCCAAAGAATTGCTACTTTAAATACCGATAGAAGCTACGCAATCCTGCATTTCTTGTCCACAAGAATCTGCTGTGTAGGGTGCACAATTATATCACAGATCAATTTCACCTGCACAAAAACAACGAGTACCATGGTTTAGGGTTTGAAGAATACAGAAAGCTTTTTTGCGCAATGAAAATGAGACGTGTTAAAAGAAATTAGTAGCATGTGGTGTCCAATCCTCCAAACCATGACWTTCTTACGTCTAGTACAATTGTGATATTACTGAAATAGAAGCATTCCAAGATTCTTGAATAAGGATATTGAATTTTTCAATTGACGAGGATTTTACTTAGGACTATATAGAAAGAGACATATGAAAGTTAAGCATTTCTGTTTGGGGGTAGAGCCACTTGTGATGAGCCACTTGTTTCTTAGAGAAGGGAAAAATAGAGACTGAAAAGCACGCAGGAAGAAGAAGAAAGAGCTTGAACACAGGCAGAGCTTGTCACGGACCAGAAACTCTTGCAGCAAAAGAGAATTTGCTTTGAGATTTTTTGCATCCAGGTTAGCAGAAGCATCGTAAAGAGACTGAAGAGCACGACATACCTTCAAGACGGACGACGTGACCCCCAAGAAATGAACTCGAGCTCTGATGACGCCGACGACGGTGAACGGAATGGAATCCTTGGCGGAGTCCTTGAGCAAGCTGAGCCCCGTCCCTTGCATGACATCAATCTGGTCGGACACCAGCAGCACTGACATGGTGTGGTTGCTGCGGCCTGGTTGATCGATGGCTGGCACGGTCGAGTTCCCCACGAACATGTCCTTGTAGCTCACGTCCGCCTCGGTGGGGCTGTACGTGATTCGAAAACGGTTAGGGTTTACGGCGGTGAGATTGGCTGTCATGTTCATCGACAGCAGCGCTTTCAGCACAATCCCCTCACGCTTGGGCGCCACCTGTGTCATCACGCACCCAATTTCAAGCTCTTTGAAAACATTTTTAATGAGTTGACTTCACAAAAGGTACAAGAACCGGGTTACTGATCTTTCAAGGATGGTTTCTTTAAAAGAGATGAATATGAGTACAGCGCCAGCTATCTGCGAACTCATGCCATTCCTATTGGTAAACTACATTTGCGAACGTTTTTAGGGCCTTGCAGAAGGTATAAGAACAGGGGCACCGATCTTTCGAAGAAAAAAAACAGGAGACCATGCTCATTGCACTGAGCAGGCAGTTTACTATGGATCTTGGGCTACGCATTCCGTGGACAAGCTACACAGTTACATTCAAATCCGTGCCTTATGGCCCTCTCTTAAAATTAGAATCTACAGTATCTGCACAGTCGCCACAMAATCGATGCCTGTTGCACACATTCAAACTATGTCAAGCGAAGTTGGGGCACCAGGTGGTCAGATTAAAGAGGTTTGAGTGTATAGCTACATGCGCAAATTGCAATAAAATGCGCACAATTGTTGCTACCTTTCAGACATTGTATCTTGTACACTACCTCGTTGAATACGTTCTGCTTGAATCCGGAAGACCTACCGGACGGCATTTCAAGATTCAAATGCGCAGAAGCTCCCCAAAACGCGACACACATTACCTTGACAGAAGCAATGGCGATGTCGGTCATCTCGACCGAAGGGTATTTAGGTTTCGCAACGAGATACAGCGTGAGACCCAGGAAGAACAGCAGGAGGAGCAAAACGAAAACAACGACGATCGTCCAGCAGCAACAGCGCTTCCACGACTTCTTCGTATTCGGAGGCTCGACGTTGAACTCCTCGTGGAAGGAACCATGCTTGGATCGGCTGTAAGGAGCTTGCTCACTAGTCTTAGTGAACTCCATCTGCAATACGCAACTAACSCTGCAACCGCTCCACTTTCATTTARTCACYGYATCTCCYTCAMGAACTTSAACGTTACAACTYCTACATTSATGATCTTCCTGAGCGTCRGAAAACAAAACTGAAAGCATATCTTCATTACACGATCAATCAGTTTGTGTCATGGAGGTCTTTCCAGGGCTCAGCGTTGGAAAAGGAACTCGTGGAAATCGAAGAGGAGATATGAAGGAAAAGTGGGTACGCGAATCTATTTTGGGAAACTGCTTGAAYGTCCGCCAAATATGCCAAAGAAAACTTCGGGATGGCTAAATGTGACCCATTGCTCACACCTTGCGATTGGCAAGAAATGGATTACGCTGCTTCCGCAAAGATTCGAAAGATGTGTGCGGCTTATGGATTCGCGCGGTTCCTGCACATCTGGTCGCGTGTTCCATGCACTTACCATTCAGTTTCGAGAATTTTGCAACTGAAGTGAACTGTGCTCGATGGACAGTCCTGAAATGAAGTATGCTATAAGGTGGGTACACCCAAAAGCGCCAACAAATTGGTATTGTGTCTAGTTACTATTATTAGGTTGATTAGAATTTCATAGTCTTGTTGGCAAATGAAAGCACGGTCCAATGCACCAATAAATGCAGCATTTGGATACAATATACAAAAGTTATTAACAGTCAAAGTTTGTTTCTGAAAGCGCCATCTACAGTATGTGTACATGATTGATTTTGGAAATGTACACGGACTATAGATGGCGCTTTAAGGTGTGCTGAGCTTTTGGGTGTACCCATCTTACTACACCTCGAATCATCCCAAGAAGTATTTCAACATGGCTCCTACTAAAGTCTGAAATGCTGCAGAAGATACAGAAGTAGAATGACTCAGAGAAATTGTAGAAATAAAGAATGCACTTATTCATCTCACGCAAGAATTTGATTGTTTCTTGATTCACTACAGAGGGTGGAAGCACCCAAAACTGTCAATATAAGTAATTCAGCATAGTTGAAGGCACCTTTTCCTAAAAATAATAATTTTGTAGTATTAGCACATGAAAATTGTGAATATTAAAAAAAAAATTAGATTTTTCGGATGTGGTACGTAACTTCTATGATTTTTCAAAGTGATGGCTCCCTAGACCACTGAAACCATCACATAGGTGGACCAGAAATTAGTAGTAAGCCAATTAGAATTAAGTAGGTGTCCTTCAAATGCGTTAGCTAATCCAAGTTAAGCATTTGGAGGACACATTAACTAAAGTCTAGGGACATATTTAGTGTCATGCTAGAATACACAAATGGAAACAAGGATGCTAAGGTTGTGGCTACGGTTTTTTCAAGTCTTGTAGGGAATAAAAAGGAGATTCCAATTCTCTTGTCACGTATTTTTAATGGATATTGTGTGAATCTATACCTCTTAAATAGTTAGTTAGTTAGTGAGTTTATTTGTTTTGTTTGATACAATGAGATTAACCAAACAATGAGATGTCCAACGACACTTTTGGTAGTGCTCGAAAGATCTTTGCAAGGAGGGGGACAAGGACTTTGTTTCCTAGCATTTGGATCTTTGGTGTGAAAGTTGTTGAATGTCAAAGGTTTTTATGAATAGGAAAATTGAATTGAATAAAATTAATTTTCACATTGCAAGTCATGACGCCAGGAGAGAAAGCCCTTTGCACTCCTATTACACACACCTTTCTATTGAGGCTAATTTTGTGACGTTTGAACCTTTGGTGTGAAAGTTCTTGAATTCCAAAGGCTTCATTATAATAATTATAATAAAAAAATAAAAAATACTAGTAACTTTTACATTCATTTTGGCTGTGGCAAATGGCACATTAGTGAACTTCAATCTCCAGTCTGGCTCTGGATGACAAGCACATCATCGCTCAGTAGTCGAGGGAGAAGCGAACGGAAAGACCTTTCTGGCACGGTCGCTAACAAGAACCACTGAACCAGAATGCCTCTATTGAACCTAAATGACCTGTAATTCAATAGATTACAGAATGATGACATTGGTTTGTGGAAGAAAAATAACGAGACATGGTGTCAAATACRGTGGTTCATGACGGGGAAATAAAACTTCCATCAACAGAGTATCTTTCAAGACGGGGAAAAAAAGATTGGAACTACTCTACAAAAGAGAGCAAGGATTGGTGTACATACAATGCTGCTCAATAAATCGATTCACTACGAAGCACGTTCACAGCTCATAAGACATTCTGTTCCCAAAATACAGAGCAGACGAGTTATATTGGCGGCTCAGCTAGMAGCGGTCACTAGGTTACCAAGACCCCAGATATCTATGTCTGCTGAGCTTGTGACGTAATTAAATGTCGCATCTCTCAATGTAACCTAGGTGCAAAACTTGTGGTCTCTGATGAAACCAAAAGGAAACATTACCTATTTGAAGTGAAAGCCTGTAAACCTATCGAGTGCACAGCTGAATCTAACATTCAGTGAATTGAAGGCGCTCTCAAGAGAGAATTCCTAAACCTTAATGTGGTAGTAATCAGCGTCAAAGAAGTGCACACGGACATATCCATCTTCACCGCCGCTTGAGAAACTGCATTCCACGAAGTGACACCAAATTAGTAAGACGCATTCCAAGGAGAAAATGGAAATATGTTCTAGCCTTGGTCGAATATACAGCACCCTATTGATTAGTGATGGGGCGCCGGTTAGTAATGGGTCCTTCTACCATATATAGTCCCTTTGTCTCAAAATAAATTTGTGGTACTCCAATTAGTTTCCGACTATAGGAATGTGCTCTTAAATAGACCCTCTTCTTCAAACCATCCTCTAGAGTTTGTTAAATGATTTTTTTAGATGGTCAAGGAATAGACTGTTGATTATGTCACAGCATAATAAGATTTGGTTCATACTTCTTCAATGGATGGGTTAAGAGCCGAGGTGGGGCCATTTCCAACTAAGTGAATAGGTGTCCATTAATTTTTTTCAAATGAGAACTAGTGGCCCAACTACCTTCTTACAAATGCTAGAAAATTTAAAATAATGATTGATTCAAGCATCCATTTAAGTTTTAGTAATGGTCACATTTTGAAACCTTCTCTATTACTTTCTGGATGCTGCAATGTTTGTTTTTGGATAAAGCCATATTTTTTTTTAGATTGTACATGTGTAGGTTTGGGAAGGGCTACCAACCAAAAATAGGTTCCTATGCCATATTTATTTGGAAATTCATAAGTAATTCAAAAATGCTCCAAAAAATACAAAATGACTTGAGTTAGATTTTGCATCAATTTGTATTCAAGTGGAAAATAAGGAAAAATACTTTCGTGCATATAAAAACCATCAATGAAGTTGACTAGCTTTTGAAAGATGTCTGCATAAATACATTATCTTAGAGACCACAAATCTATTTTGAAACAAAGGTATTACTACATGGTGGCACATGGCAAAACTGGTCTCTTTTACATTAAGCAAAAAGAATAACTCTAATCATTTTTGAGACTTGGAGTGGATGAGTCTTTAACCTTTTAATCTCAAAAAGACATGACCTATTGCCAAAGCACTTTATCAAAAATGATTTGATCTTTGAACCAACAATTGTATTCTTCATTTCTATAATGATTTGGAAGTCATCCATTGACCACTTGTTGGCCTCAATGTCCATATAGAGTTAAACATTACACAATRCCACACCTAAAATCACTTGAAGGTTGTCACTAGAATAAAATTTTCAATCAATAATGCCTATACATAAAGAAGTTTGCTAATTACAACTCCAATGCTCTCCATGCCATGAATGAAGACAAGTTGAAGGTTTAGACTTTAGACTTTGGAGACAGTTTCACTTATTCAAATTTTCMAAAAAATTCCACAYAAAGATTAGAATTTGATACCACTCTTGCAAGATAGAAAATAAAAAATATAGCCACCTAATAAAAAAGATTACTACACTCCTCTTTCATGGATCCCCTCAAAGTACAAAATGATTCAACTACAATTGGYTTTTGGTTGCCCCAAAAAATAATTTCAAACATATTATAAAACTGTGATGATCAGTTTGGGTGGTTGTATGTGGCCATTCAAGGTCCAAATGTAGATGAGAGGATACACAAAATGACTCCAAAGCATATGAAAATGGTAATTTACTTTTGTGGCTTTGAAATCCCATAGCTTCAAGTTGTGCAACTCAAGAATTTAACCACCAACATGTAGTTTTGGCAACATAGAAATTTTGGGGAGGTACATGTCTAGATATTTGCATATTTTAGGCTGAAATTTTTATAAAAGTTGGAGACGAGGAATATCTTTCAAATGCACAAAATTTCATGACATTTGGAAATATGAGTCAAAAGTTATTGCATGATATGTTGTTTCTATTTCAACTCGGGCAGTTCGGGCAGATAAGATAAAATCACTTTTTTCAAAAATAAAAATTCTAAATTAATTTTCTATATTTATATATACATGGAAAGCTTTGAATCATTCTATTATGATCAAGGAGTCAAAAGTTACAAGGAGTTTTAGTTTGCACGCAGTTATGAAATCTCTATTCTAAAATTAACCTTGAAGTCCTTTATTTAATTGAATTTTCAATATTTTTTGAAAAAAATAAAATTGGGTGATTGCAAGAAACACTTGTACTATTTTTTGTCCCCTTGCCCTCGGATGGGTGGTTTTTTGCTCATACCTTTTGCATTGTTCGATATTTTAAAATGAAATTTGGAAGAGAGGTACATGAGTTAGTTTTGGACATTGGGTAATTTTTTCAAAATTTTCAAAATTGTTTTACTGTTTTTAACTTGCCCCCGATTAGGTGTCTACCTTGGCCATTATGGAGGTTTTCAGTACCAATTCTTACCCAAAAATCCGAATTTGAAGCTCAAAATTGGAGTTCATGGACTTCTATTAAAGTTACACAGACCTATGAAGAGATTTTCTAAAAATAATAAATTTTCCACTCCACATGTGCTCAAAATGCACTTCCTTTGCGCAAGTGTAAAGAACTAAATTTTGTTTTCCCAATGACAAAAATTGTTGAGAAAGAGCATATTCACGTGGGGAAAATGCCTTTTTTTGGAAAATTCTTTGAATTTTTTTTTGAATTTTTCAAAAATCAAACATCAAAGTGTCCATTTCTTGGAAATTTTCATGACACTTTGAGTGTGCGTAACTTTTAGAGATAAAATTTTCTAGGTTTGAATTTTTGCACATATGCTTTTTTGAATGCTTTACAAAATATCCATATTTTATTTCATTTAAAAAAAAAGTTATTCCAAAAGTCATTGCATTCTAGTACTAAGGCCATTTTGAGCCAAAAACGATAGGTTTTTCTAGCAACTACCCAATCATAAGATGTATATTGTTTATTACAACATTTCAACCATTTACCTCCACTGTAAAAAAACTGTATTTTTTGTGACAGACTTTAGGTGACATTGGATTTGACAACCCATCTATATGCTCTCCTTTGTTACAAAAGTTTACTAAAACGTGCACACTAACATTGAGTAGAGATGAACAATCAAATCATCTAAAGGAAGTAAGGCCTTTAAGTCGTTTGGCTTATTAACCCATCTTTTTTTTTTGGAACTCATGGACACTTTCCATTAAAACAAGGAAACAGTACAAAGAACCAGAGGGCGGATCCCCGACGGCAATCTTTACATTTTCAAAAACTAAAGAGAACAAACCGAAGAAAACAAACCAAGGGAGCGAATGGAGGCAAGAGGCAAAGGAAGCCCAGCGGAGCATACCAACAACTAGCTGAAGAGAAAGAGCAAGTGGACAAAGTAGAGGAAGAAAGAACCCCACCACCCAAGGACCATTCCAACCAGAACCAACCGGTTGGCCTCAAAGGCCTTAGTTAAAATCCCCCATCTTTGGATGACTAAGTTTCCATTTCATCTGAAGATTGGATCTCTCACCAAAAAAATCCATTTGGAGCCATGTGGTGTCGAAGCGTCTAAGAAAGGTGCCAATTTTATCAAGATAGAGGGCACAAAGTTTGGTGGATTTGAACCAAGCACAACGGTCATGATCAATGAAGGCATCCCATAACACTTGCTCCTGCTTTTGAGCCGGCCAAGTGTCATTGTTGAAGCAAATGGCGTTCCTATCGAGCCATACCATCCAAATAACTGACCTTCTAAAGAGAGACCACATAGTAGTACCTTTCCTCAACCGCCTAGGCAATTTGGAATCAAGGATGCAGTGTTGCCAAGTAAAGGCCAGCCAACTCCCTGACGTTGAAGGGATTTCCAAGGCCAAACATAGGACTGAAAGTCCAAAACTCCAAGCATGTCGGGTCTTCGCGTAGTAATGTAACCGATGAAGGATGGTCTCATCCAACCCAGCATGGCAGCTAAGATAGAGGGAGGAAATATTCGGATTAGCAACCTTGCACCAACAGTGAATTACCATTACACAATGAAAAACCGACCAGTGAAAACCAGCATCTTTTTGTGGACGAGATTTGTGCCACACATCACTCCATCGTGGCCGATATCCCGTGACGAAAGCGCCATGCGACTTCTCATGAATTGGTTTAGCAAGAGCAAGATGACTGGTCAATAAAGAACGACCAAGTTTTGTGGTGTATGATTGGARTGGCGCCTTTTCACCCCATGCCCACCTTCTAGGATCAAAAAATAGGTCCACAATAATACCCACATAAAGAATTGGTCCAGTCTTGGGTTGAACTATTCTTATATGTTTGTGCAAACCATATAGGAATTGGCTAGAGGGTTGAGTTGCTACGTGAGAGCTCTAAGGGCAAGTGATGCTCGCCCAATGGAGAAGCTAGGATGTCTAGGGGGGAGTTCAACCAAGTGGTGAACAAGTGAAAGCCTGAGCTTGAAGCGAGAGGTAGTWTTATAAACTACAAGTGGGATTATGTCGCTCTCGTGCTCAAAAACGCTGAGCATAAGGAACCAAGCTTGTAGAATAGATGAAACCATCCTAGAATAAGAGTGGGTTTTAGAGTCTTGCAAAGCAAATTTATCTTTTACCGAGTCCCAAGACAAGAAAGCATTAGAAGCCTTGTCCCATATATTATGTATTTGGCCCATACCATTGGATGTCAAGCAAGCCACCCTGTTAGCAGAGAAACCATGTTGCCCGCCCAAAAAATGCGTAGTCCACCAAAGGGGAGTAGTGAGAATCTCGTCATAATTCAATGGCGGTAGGGCAGTGATGTGCCGGTTGAGAAGGCGCCAGGCTCAAATAATCCTAGCCCAAGCCCTGGAGCCCCTACAAGCACGAAATTTGTATAGAAGAGACTATTGTGGCATTGCCAACCAAGAACCTAGAGTTTGGGGACGAGTTTGGAGCAGCCAAAATCTGAGGAGGAATTGAAGGTTTGAGGAGCCAGGAARCATTGCCTTGAGGATCCACTTGGCCATAAGCGTGTGAAGAATTTCCTTGGGATCTATAAGGTTGAGGCCACCTACTTGTCATGACGAGAAACAATCTGACCAACTGATGCGGGTGCGGCTACGATGAGCAGATCCTGACCACAAAAAATCTCTCAAAGAAGCCTTGATCTTGCGAACAATGTCAAGTGAGCCACCCCAAATAGTAACAGAATACCACAAGGTGCTAAAGAGAATGGAATTAATGATGACAGCACGTCTTGCCAAAGAGAGGTGGATACTGGTCCAATACCTAAGTTTTTCCGGATTTTAGAAGCCAAGAACTTATCTATATCAACCGTAAGTGGATCAATACCAAAAGGTGCTCCCAATACTTTAGATAGTTGATGTTCCACAACCCATGGACACCTGATATGAGCAAGCCATGGAGGGGCGGGATTTGGGGAGAGCCAGTATGCAATTAATCCAACTTTCAAAGGTTTGTTTTTGGGTCCATAATGACCCTAAACTACCCTGGGTGATGGCTCAAGTGGTAGGAACCAATGAGTGCATCCACGAGGTTGCCGGTTCAATTCCCCATGGTGACATGCTCTCATGGTGGTGTTGTCCGTGTTCCTCCTCTTGTGTCCTGAAGGGGATGCCCTTGGTGTGTAATTCTGACAAAAAATCTGGTTGCCATGGTTGTGTTGTGTCAGTCTTGCAGCAACCTTCATTGGTTATTTGTATCGCTGCAACCCTCATAGGTCGTATGTTTCAAACAAAAACAAAAACAAAAACAAAAAAAAGGTCTGTTTCTCGAATTCATTTCCATAGACATCGGAATGCATATGAA
The DNA here is from genome assembly GCA_006891605.1 of Pleurozium schreberi. Lineage (NCBI taxonomy): Eukaryota > Viridiplantae > Streptophyta > Bryopsida > Hypnales > Hylocomiaceae > Pleurozium > Pleurozium schreberi. The sequence continues at coordinate 117,262 of VACF01000770.1, read as the reverse complement.
CATGATTCAAAAGCAAACTAGCAAGAGCATCAAAAGCGTGGAACAAATGACCGCAAGTTGTCCTGGAAGCAAACAGTGATAAAAATGCTTTCAAAGGCGCCATCTGATCGATTGGTGCAGGCTTGCAAAGTAGTAAAATTATCCACTTTGCACACAATGCCATAATTCAAGCAATCTTAGCAAGAACAAAACCCATTGAACCAATCATGGTTGTATGGCAACCAGTTGACCGATCATCATATTCACTAAAACGACAAAAACTGTCACTTTTCTAGACACCCATCCGGAACGAAACATAGATCTACACAAACCCTCATTTTCGAAGCTCCATACATTCGAATTTACACRATTTCAACGCTACAAAACACGCCATTTCAGAACGAAATTAAACATGCCATAGACAGAAGCCTTCGGCACAGGCAACACAACTTACCTGGACCTCAACACATGAAGAATCCAATCGAGCTCTCACTGCCGAAAAGAGATTTGTGGACAAATCTCTTGTATGTTTGGTAAATTCAAGCTCACCAAGTTTACCTTCCTGATGCCGTCCCCACCACCGACTAGGGCTAGAAAAGAACTGCAATGAACACGCACGCACCATCAACCGAAGCTCCAGTCAATCACACACCATCTCCAATTCATGTGCAACAATTTCCAGCAGTTAATGGGGCATGTGGGGGCATCGAGGAATCAGAGAATTCGGTGGCAAATGAAAAGACTGGTCATGTCACAAGGGTATCCATAGTACCAGATTACCAGGATACTACACTAATAATGATATTTAGCGTTGGCAACACTAATTACGAAGCACAACACTAAATGTCAACAATCATGTTAGTGTTATTAGTGTACTGTACTGGCCACTAGGCCGAATTTTCTATTCTAAACTCGGCGCGCAGGCAGCAAGTTAACCTGGATCCCCGAGTTTCATGCTACGASGCGGATGACCCGTGTCGGCGCTCTTCAATCTCGCCGCTCCCGCCAGAAAGTTAGCCCCGTATCTATGACGACATGCCCTGAAGAAGTCAGCACCGTTCTCCTCTTTTATCAATAGTCTAATTTTAGCTCTACGGACACCTGTTGTATGTCTGAAATCACGACTGAGAAAGGCTTCAATCTTGTTATAACTTACCGTCCGGACTTAGATTGGTTCTGAGAAATGTGCGTAATGTTTGGGTCTCGGCGTTTCCCGATTGGTGGTGTTGAATTTGATGTTGAATTCGAGCAAGTCTACTTTGAATTTCGGTGACTACATTTGGTGTATCCTGCAATCTCTGCAGTCGGTTTTGGGTACTTGAATGCTTTTAAATTTGGGCGTGAAGATCGTAATCAGCACTGACGCTAAGATGAGGATCGATCTAGTGAGGATCGCGAGTTCTAAAAGCTTGAGTTGTGAGAAGTGAATTCCAGTGTTGGGTTAGCTATCATTCTTTCTCTATTGCTTGTAAAAAGAATTTGATCGAGAATCTGTGTTGAGGTTTAGTCGCTGCAAGAGTGTTTATTCCTGCTTAAATTTTGAGGGTAGAGCAAGTTTCTTGGCTGTGTTGATTCTCTCCAAAATCAGCACTGCCTTCACATTTCTTTCTGTTCTTCTGTGGAGAGGAATGTATATAGATCTGCTTGTATCCCTCCTTGTGCAACAAAACTTAGAAGAACCGTGCACCTTGCGAGTTTTTCTGCAAGTAATATTCACACGGTGCCTCACAGATCGAAGCGAGAGTGCAATGCGGGCAATGAGACTTGTTACTGAAGACAACATAGAAATTGGGTCAAGTACAAGCGCCATGGACTCATCAGAAATTGCCAAGCATTTCAACCAACATGCAGAGTCTTTGATTAGGGTTACCGTAAGAGTATGTAAACTTCGTAAGGCTGAGATGATTGTGAAGGAATGACTCAAATCTTCATGTATCAGATAAGGTAGAGGATGGGTTTTGCTTCACTATTTAAGCATTTTAAACAATATGTAAGAGTGTGCTTTCATTGGAAGATAAGTCAAAAGAGCTCACTGAAGGGAGCACTTGGGTACGTCAAGAGCCTGACTGACTTGAGAGATCTAATTGTTTTCTCGCTCAGCTTCTTGAACGATTTTGTATGCAATCCTTCGAATTTGGAGGGGTTTGGATCACTGTTGAAAGGACAGTTGCCAAACCCTAATTTTTAGTATGGGTGGCCATAGACATTTAGTCAGGTCATGCGGACAGCCAACTTGCGAATTGACGGCCAATCAAGTGTATCAGAAGAGATGGGTTGCTGTTGGTAATGGGATGAGTTTTGTGAGGGTTTTAGAATCCTCTACCTAATGAGGCAGAATSTCAGAGTATGGTTACTGGAAATTATTTGTTGTAAAATTACTTATATTTCAAATGGAAGAGCTCAGATAATTGTTAAGTGATGGCTCAAAAGACCTCGATATACATATGATTGTGTAGATAATGAAGGATCCGGTGTTCCTGCAATCTGGGCAAACATACGAGCGCCGTGCTATAGAGAACTGGCTCAATTCCTGTCAAGAGGAAGGACGGCAAGCCACATGCCCCGTCTCTGGACAGGTMCTGACATCCACGAAGCTGCAACCGAGCTTGGTGCTTCGTCAAACCATTCAGGAATGGAAGCAACGCAACGTTGGAATCCGAATCCGTCTGGCCTCCACTCGCTTGGGCCCAGCTTCATCGGTAAGTTCAATTTCTGAGCTCTTCTCACTAGATGAGCACTCTCAGGTGAATGAATCCTCAAGTAGAATACTTTATAATCATCTAAATTTAAGCATTTTATTGGGACATCACTTAGTAGAGGTCACTAGAGCGATCACTTCGTGTACCATTAGAGCCCAAATTCTCTTTCAATCCAGTGGATGATTTCTTATGCAATCGTTCAAACACTGGGAAATCATGTAAATCACTCTTGAATAGATATTAGACAAGCCGTGATTTCCACTCAAAAAACAGTGGTCATTGACCGATTTGGGGCCAATGGTTGCTACTTGATGGTCACCCTAGTTTTGGTTGGAAGAGATGAGTTGGGGTTTGTAACAGGGGTTAGTCAATTGGAGATGGGCTCAAGTATATTCTACCATAATGCATATGGAAAAGCTGATGTGAATCATCATTTTACAACAGATGAAAGAGACCGAACATGCATTGGAGGACATAGTTTTCATGGCGGRTGACAGCGCTGAAAACCGTCGTAAGCTCCTGGAAGCAGGATTCATTCCTCTCGTGCTGGCAGTATGGCAGCGGAATGGAAGGTCACGAGCTCATCACCTGCGAACTGGAAGCATTGCCGCTCTCCGCAGCATGGCCATCGGCTCTCAAGAAAACAAGGTACAAATCTTTTCCTACTTCCTTTGATCAAAACCCTTCACAATTTATGTTTGAATGACCCTGAATCAACACTCTCCGGATTCACACCATTCTTGGTTCCAGCATGTGATGGTGGAGATGGGAGTTGTCAAGCTTGCTGTGCAAAGCCTCGGCAGCGACGTCGAGAAAGAACAGGAGCGTGCAGTCGCTCTCCTTCACGAGTTTTCGTTGAGCCCCGCTTTCTGCACCAGCATCGRCTCGGACACCATCGTTGCGCTCGTATCCGCGACGTCAAGTCCGAATCCCGAAGTCTGTAAGCTCGCGGAGCAAACCCTCGGAAACCTGGAACGACTAGACGCGAACGCTTTGCAGATGGCGAAGGCAGGGCGCATGCAACCCGTGCTCACGCGATTATGCCATGGTCCTGAGGCGACGCAAGTGGAGCTGGCGCAGCAYTTGGCCGAAATGATCCTCACAAACACGAGCAAAGAAGCGGTCGCGGAAACGGGAGGCAAAACGCTGGTGCGGATGCTTTCGACCAGTCCGAATGCAAGGGAAGCGGCGTTGGGTGCGCTGTTCAACTTGTCGACATTGGATGGCACTGCTGATGCGCTTGTGAAAGCTGGTGCTATTGCGCAAGTTGTGTTCACGATATTCTCACTACCTGCACCGATTAAGTTGAAGGAGATTGCRATTTGTACGCTGGCGAATCTGGTCTTGGTGCCGGGGAGCTGGGAAGACTCCGTCGTGGACAAAGATGGACACTTCTTGCATTCGGAGAAAGTGCTGCACAAGTTCTTTGGGATTCTGCAGAGTGGGAGTGCGCTCTGGAAGGAGAAGATTCTGCAGGTTTTGTACAGCATGGCGTGCTCGAACCAAGTGGCAGGTTTGCAACACTGATCGAGAAACACCCTCCCACTCAAATTTCGTATTTGATGAGTACTTAAAGAGAATCAAACGAGCTCTGTGAATGATTGTCTTAAGTGCACTTATTTATACTTTTGGATTTCCTGGAATCAAGCTTCATGATTTTTCAATTTCGTAGGACGCCATCTTTGGAGATTACTCTGAGTACGTTTAGAATCGAAACATCTGCACATGGGGTGCATTCAAGGGCTCAAACTTCATGTGTGCACAATTTGAGTATGAATGGCGTCTTTGGAGATAACTCTAAGTATCTATAGGATCGAAATTTCTGCATTGAAGGGGATGTGGAGTACTTGTAGTGCACATACTTTTTAAGAGTTACTTGACAAAATAGACGGTCGAGAGTCCCAAATTGCAGATATTATCGGAGTTTAGTGAATTTGGTGTTTGCTGACATTTTCGGTGGTGTTTCAGGGATTGTAGCAGCCAATATAAGCAGCTGTAGCGGCTCGACCACACTCATGACGTTCGTCACGCATGCCGACACCAACACTCGACTGACTGCCATGCGACTGCTCAGCTTACTCAGTGTTCATATTGGAGATGACATTGCTGCCGCCATCCGCTCTGCACTCCACTTGAAATACCTCAAGGAAATGCTTCAACTGCATAGGAAGGCCATGTTGGAAGAGCACATTGCGGCTGCCACTATTCTCGCTAATACTCCGCTCACCGAGTTTGAGGTACGCTTGTGCAGAYCGATCTCGTAACYTCAATGGTGCCCATTTCTGTAAAGGTTACAACCAAGCGTTGGATATGAACTARGTGCCTTGAAAGTGAAACCGCATTATGGAGATAACATCCCTTGTCCTCACTTACTTGCTCGGCATGTTATTTCTCATAACGAGGTTCTATTTCATGTCATCTAATCTCACTGGAGTCCATGTTGTAGTGGTGGCCCCTATACACTGGAACTGATGAACATGGTCATGTCTCATGACCTTGTCCTCAAGCATAACCTCAATGGTCACCTCACTTCATTCTCCCCTGGATACTTGAGTTATTTGGGTGTGGAAAGAGAACTTTGGTCACCTCACTTCATTCTCGCCTCGAAACCTGAGTTATTTTTGATATGTCAGTTATCTTGACGTTGAAAGAATACTCTGGTCACCTCACTTCATTCTCCCCTGGATACTTGAGTTACTTGGACTTGGAAAGAGAACTGTGGTCTCCTCACTTCATTCTCGCCTCAAAACCTAAGTTATCTTGACATTGAAAGGGACTTCACGTCATTCTCCCCTTGATACTTGAGTTATCTGCCGTTGAAATAGAACTTTGGTCATTGATTTCCACTTCATTCTCGCCTGGAAATTGAGTTATCTTGAGATTGAAAGGGACTTTAGTAAAGAATGTTACAAAGATGGTCTTTTGACATGACTGTACTTAAAAGTGATTCATGTAAAATGTTGACCATTAATTTGGGATGGATAATGAATTAAGTAAATATCCAAAATGTTGAGAACCATAGGACAAAGACAAGGTGGACCTAGGACAAATTGGATAAAATCTACTCATAGAGGTGATGGTTTTGTAGGGGGATATTTTTTTTGCAAAGATTCATTTGAGTTGTTGTCTTACCTTAATAATGTTTTGATTCTATAAGTGTATTTTTTTAGCATGCATATATATAAGATAGATATTGGATTCACCTAAGTTACATTTATATTGTCTCTTAAAATGTTTGGCTTTGAAACTTTATGACTAATTTATTATAGCTCCAAAATTTTACTAAACTACTTGCATTTTGCTTCATAAGCATTTGTTAATTGCAAAAATTCTTCATCATAATTTTCTCTAAAATGTCCATTATACTACATTGCTTATTTGAGGGCAAATTTAGGCGATTACTTTAATTGGTCTAATAGTCTCATTAGAGAGGTGAATACCCGTAGTTATAAAACTTGTAACTTGGTTGTTGTGCAAGAACAAGAAGGAAGACTTTTATCTTAAGTCCACATACAATACCTTTATATTTGGATAGGGTTACAAACTAGTTGTACCAATTGAATTTTCTACGACTAAAATTATTTCATAAGTCTCACCTTAGATTCTAAGTTTTTTTTCTTTTTTTTGGACTTGTRGAAATTAGAATGAATGTAGAGCATTGAAATGGTTGTGGTTTCAATCTCATTCTATATTTTGATGTTCAAATCAAATTGATTGCYTTGTTAACCCCTAGAGGACCAAGTGGTTGATAAATGACTAAATGAAAATTGGAGTAAGTTCCTACAAAGTCAATTTGGAATGGATCTTTTTGAAATTTTATTAAATGGTGTGCACATGAACCCCCTCGGTAGAGGTATAAATCTTTTATGATTTAGTTCTTGGATCATAAGCAATGATTTCTAAAGTCTTGGAGCAAGGGGAGCAACTTGGAATATTACGGCCCTCTATCTTTGAAAGTTAATAAGTATGTAATTATTAAAAATTATGATCTAGGATACAATTGTCAAAGAAAAAGCCGTATGTAGTGCAAAATTTCATTGTACGGAAAGTTTAGTATTATTCCCCTTAAACAAAAAAGAAAATAAATCCTTCTAACTTCAAACCGTATAATCTTTTGAATCTCCTAGTCGAAAATTTTGAAATTTTGTCCACACATTCCAATAATATTCAATAAGCATCYATGCAATTTAGTTTTTTTCAATTTAAAAAAAAAAATTGCTCTAAGAAGTTCTTTTTTAATGATTTAGGCCTAAAATGTGCTCCAACCTTTTAGRGAGTAACTACTTGCATAAATATGAGTTTTCAACACTGAAACTTGGGAAGTAGATTTGTGGAACAAAGTTTCTTCATACATTTATATTTTGTCCAAGGCATTCATTAGGAGAAGTATGAGCCCTCCAAAAGGCTTTCAAAACGAATCAGCCGCAAGGCCTTGTGACATTACAAAAAAAATTAATTAATTTTGTTTTTAATTTTTTAATTTTGTTTTTTCATAAAAAAAATAAAAAATAAAAAATAATTATTATATCATTGAGAATTTGACGTGGCACTAGCAGGATTTCCAAAAAAAAAAATCCATAATAGCACCACGCCCTTATTGAACTCGCACCCTTTGGGAGGGCTCGTATTTCTCCTAATGATAGGTTAACCCCTAAAGTCCCATTGTCCCTTCGGGGGACAATTTGGATTTCGGGCAGGTTCCTGTGACCTTAATTTTTTATGAAACTTTTTGAAACTTTTTCATAAGATAGAAAAATTGATTAAATTTGTGGGAATATAATTTTTATTTCAATTGGTGCCCGAGAGCAAAAGTTATACCACAAAAACCCTAGAACTAAACTCCGCGGGCAGCAAAAAAAATTTTGCAAAAATTCAAAAAATTATTAAAATTTTGTTTTTCTGAAATAATATATTTTTGTCTATATGTGAAGCTTTGATTCATTCTATTTGGACTAGTAATGAGAAAGTTATGGACAATCTTGTTTTTTGGGCAATCTAAGGATCTTCTTGAAAAAAAACTTACAGGATTCATTTCTGAATGCAATTTTTACAATTTTTCAAAAAACATTGTTGGACAAGGTGAAGTTTACTTTCTAGAACAATCTCACCATTGGGATTATTGTGTTTCAATCCCATCTTAGAGCTATTAACCATTTAGTTTTTCTTTCAATCTTGGACCTACTTCTACTTAACAAGTTTTTAAAGATTGAAAATCAAGTGCATTTAAATTTTTTTTTTCTAGACTTTCAACTCAATTATTCAACATAAAAAATTTTAAATTCAAAGTCTGTAGTACAAAATATTTTGACAAATGACAATCAAAGTCATTTGAAATTGCAAGCAAGTGTTCAAGAAAGCTTTCTTTTTCAACTTTGAATGCTAATACCTTCCAATCTATGCGGTCAAACTCCATGAAATTTTTACCACATGATCTAAGACAAGTGAAGTACAAGATCCTATGGTTAGATTTTGGTAAAAATTATTTTTTTGTTTTCTTGGATGAATGCAACAAAAATGACATTTTTTAGTGTTTTCTGACAAAAAAATGGCCTTGGGAATTTAGGGGTTAATATGAAGTAATCATAATTACAATTACATAGATTGAAAAACAAATTTGATTTAAACAATAAAACTTTCAATCGGAATCAATCTATCTATCTCTTTGTTTTTTTATCCCAATTAAACATATAATAAAATTCTTTATATTATTCTATTGTCTCTTTATTTCCAAAGTGTCCATATGGTAAAAATAGTGCTTTAACCCCTAAAAGCTTGTGACCTCTTTTCATCCAAATGTAATCAAAATTGTCATTTCTATTGCAAAGAACAAATCRAGAACCAAATAAGATTAATGCATTATAATGTGTGGAAAAATATCTAAAACTTTGACAACATAGATTGCAAGATAGTAGCATTGAAAGTGAAAAAWTTTATTTATTGCACACAAATGACTAAGTTATAAGACTTTAAATCTTTTGAACTWMAAAATTTTRCACTATAGATTTTAAATTTAAATATTTTTGTRTTGATCATGAAGAAGTTTGTTGAKAATCTAGGGAAAAATTCAACAAAAAGTTCTTCATTTTCATTCTTTAAACATTATTTAAATAGAAGCATGTGTACATATATAAAATAGAAGGAAAAACTAAATCTTTTTGATGCCCTTGATTTTTTTTATGTCCTTGTTGACAAATGAAGGTGACTCATGAGATCTGCTACATGCATCAAACAAATTTGAAGGTCAATCATCGATTACTCGTACCTCCGTGGCATCTAATTTGATGCCCTTGATATTTTTTTTTGATGTTCTTGCTGATAAATGAAGGTGACTCATGAGATCCGCTACATGCATCAATCAAATTTGAAGGTCATCAATTATCGATACCTACGTGAAATCCAATCCTAACATCTACTACATCATACCATTGGTTGAAATAGAAAGTCTTTACAGTGCACTTCTAATGGTCCTAAGTACTCCTAATTCCAAATAATGAAAATTAGTACAAAAATCTTCAAACTTGCAAGTGAAAGTTTGAAAACAACAAAAACTATGTTCATTTTGTTTCTAGCAATTGGAATCTTGTTTACAAACCTATATAAATAGTAATAAATAATAATAAATAGTAATAAAATATAACTAATGTTTTTTGTTGTAAAACTAAATTTGATGAAAAAAGATTGGAATTCTTTTTAAGTATATTTAGGTGTTGACTTGAATATCATGTCTTCATAATCCTGAGCATGTGAGCTAAATTTGAAATCTATTTCTCAATTCATTAATTTTGGTTTTTGGAATCACAAACATAAGTTGAAAAGGGGCCTTTAATAATTTTAAAGAGGTTGAAATTTGTAAATACATTGGTAACTGTAAATTTTGATTGCAATTAGTYAAATATAATATCTTTTATTTGCTAAATAATTTTGATAGCTACATAAATTGCTTTAGGCCTCTATTGCTTTGATTGAATGCATCAAATAGTTAAATCGATCTTAAATAGATTTTGTAGGAATTTAGTTTATAAACACAAAGTGAGCATGGTCATCAGATTATCCAATATATTATTTTCTAATGAGTTCAAGAAAAAAAATAAAGACCAAGAATAGACAAAAAAGAAATGATCTTTAAATATTTCAAATATGTAAAAAAATTATTTGAAAAATCACAATAACATTAATAATAATTGTAATAATTATGTGATTGTTTAAAATCCATGAGACAATCCATGTATTTATACAAAAGTTTTTTTTCTTAAATTTATAATACAAGTATAATAATATGTAACTGATGTTACAAATTGTTATATTAATAATAATTAAAATAAAAATAAAAAATAAAAAATTAGTAATATGGAATTAGGAATATTTCATTTTCTTAAGAGATTCTATATATGTAAAATTAAGCACTGAAGGACTTAAAATATGTGGCCTTGTAATTATTGCAATTTATCTTCTTCTATTATTAGCCGTTTAGGCAAACCAAAAATTAATATGCAAAATGAATATTTTGGCCTTTAAATTCTTTTGTTTTTCTTCATTAAAATACAAAATATAAAAATTTGTATATTTAAAAAATTCTTCATTATCTTTTTAAAAACTACCTTCAAGACCATGAAATCAATACATTATTTTCAAATTCAATTTCAAAATTTTTAAAAACATATGATTTTTTAAATTTAATTTTGATTGCATGAGACTATGTGTTGCCTACAAGCAAACATAATCTTTGCTTCACAAAACATTAAATTTTTTTAATTTTGTTGCAAAATTTCACAAATGATCCAATTGCTTCGAAAAAATCCTCAAATTACAAGTAGCCATAAAAACAGGGCGAAACTTTCACTAGTAAATATTTAACCCCTAAAGTCCCAAGTGTTCCCTCGGGGGACACTTGGGATTTTGGGCAGGTTCGTGTGATCTCAATTTTTGACATCATTTTTTGAAACTTTTTTAGATGATAGAGAAACACATTAGCTTTATGAAAATGTAATTTCTTTTTGTCTCAATCAGCATCCAGGGGCAAAAGTTATGTCATACTATGCATAAATTTCAGTTTGTCGGGTAGAAAAAAAAATCACAAAAATATGACATTTTTTTATTTTTTTATTTTTTTTCCCAAAGATTGTATTTTTGTGTACATATAAAGCTTTGATTCATTCTATTTGGCCTAATAATGAGAAAGTTATGGACAATCTTGTTTTTCGGGCAATCTAAGCATCCTCTTGATAAAATAACTTGTAGGATTCATTTATAAATTCAATTTTCACAGTTTTTTGAAAAAAATGGTTGGACAAGGTTAAGTTTACTTCCCAAATTAATCTCACCGTTGGCATTACTGTGTTTTAATCCCATCTTAGAGCTATTAACCATTCAGTTTTTTTTTCCAATCTTGGACCTACTTCTACTTAACAATTTCTGAATGATTGATTATCAAGTGAGTTTTTCTAGAATTTTTTTCCCCTAATCCTCAACTTAAATCTTCAATACATGAAGTTATAATTTCAAGCTTAGTAGAACAAAAAAATTTGATTAGGAAGCTCCAAAGCCAAAAAATCTACTCATAGAATGTATAAAAAAGCTTGTTTTTTTCACTTTAAACGCAGATATCTTACAATCTATGCAATCAAAGTTTGTGAAAATTTTCTTACGCATTTATATACTAGTCTAGTGCAAGATCCTACGGTTAGATATGCAAAAAAATTGGAAATTTTGAAAGCTTTGCACCTTGCAATAGAAATGGCAATTTTGAATGGATTTTGAGAGAAAAAAGGCCTTGGGACTTTAGGGGTTAATGTTTTTGAACGTTATACATTCTTTCCCATTATCTTTAACTTGATTACACTATGAAAATAAAATTATCATTTATATTTTTCATTAATTCGTTTTTCTAATTTATTATAAGATAATTTGATTTTCCTATGGATGGTGTTATTTTTCCAAAATTTTACATTTTCCAATTTAAATGTGTTAAATAATTATATTAACTATAAAATACAATAGAATAATTTGAGTATTTTATCAAAATAAGATGAGAAACCCAATCCAATTTAAAAAAAATAAAGTGTCTCTTATATATCTCAAAGAAAAAATATTGAATATGGCTAAATTTGGATTTTAATTTTGAAAGCTTGCAATTGCAATAATTCATGAAATTTTGGAATCTACACTGAATAGTGAAATTAGGTTGCCCCAGACTATAGTCGACCATGTCTGAAAGTGTTAGATATGAGAAATTAGTGTGGGGCAACCTAATTTCACTATTCAGTGTAGTTGTTTTTCAAAAATGAACCATAAAGTAGAAATAATACTTGTCAAAGACTTCACATTCTTGAGTTTAAATTGAATAAAAAAAGGATTTAAGAAAATGATATAAAATATAGAAATAATTATTGTCAAACACTTCACATTCTTTAGTTTAAGTTGAATAAAAAAAACCAAAAATTTTCACATTTATCATTGGGTTTGTGTGCAGGCACATCCAGTTTTTGACAATTTTTTTTAATTTTTTAATTTTGTCATAGCACTATCCCCCCCTTCAAGCGGAATTATAGACTTTCACTCTTCAATAAATAAAAAGAAAGACAATTGCAGAACTTTGAACTAGTCAGTGAACGACCCGTGAACATTGAACAACCAGTGGAACTGGAATCAGCCGAAGGTCAAATCTTCCCGGTCCATCACGTCACGACACACGTTCCCTTCCTGTACCCCTGAYGTTCCCAGAAACAGCTTTTCCACAAGGGCAACGCTGAGCACCGGTGCGTCCGGTCATCCGCAAGCCCATTGGTCACACCTGGAAATGGCCAATAAGAGCTTGACCCTCGAATTCGCCTTTCTGGGACCCAGTCCTAGTTTGGGCAGAACGGGCGACCGGGTTCCGTCAGGTGGCCCGTTCCGGAACTGAACCAACGTCCGGGTCACCCGTTCTGTTTCGGAACCCGGCCTGTTGTTCGGAGAAGCAGACCAAGCCTTTGTGCGTTTGGCAAATGCTGCCTGCCTGCCTGGTGGTGGTGGTGATGCTGCCTGCTATCACGAGGGTTAGCAATATTGAAGGCGCTAGTAGCTTATAGCTTCATGGAGATAGCCCTATTGACGACGCTCGCGTAGCGCAAGCTTTCGTTCTCTGATCCTAGGTTGTCTAAACCTGCATGCGTTGGCTGGAAGAAAAAGGCACCTGGAATCATTCGGCTTCTGAGGTTTTGAAAGAGCGAGAGATAGCGGCTTGTTTGGTTTCGAAGAAGGTGAATCGCAGGGGTACCTAGTTTCATTTTCTTTATCGCTGCTATTCTTGGTGAATGGTGATTTGATCGCTGCTTTTGAATAATTTTAATTTGACTGTCGGATTTTGGACGGAGGATGGATTAGATGGCGCGAGTGGATAAATTAGTGTGAAGTGGTGAGTTTTCTGAAGGAACAVGGAAAGGATTAGTTGTACTGGTTTCGTTTCCTAGAACATGGCGGTTTATGATGATTTCAAAGTTTTATTCCCATTCGGAGTTGCAGGTTGTGGATTGCGATGGTAGCCGTTGTTTGATCTTTGGCCGTTTGAGCTTTGTTTTTGAGTTGCCGTGGTTCATTGTTTAGTTTCGACGAGGTTTGTTTCAGGATTTAGGTGTTCGTGGCGGTGAAATTTGGTGTAATTGAAGGTTAGCATGGTTTGTGTGTTGAAATCCATTTTCGCATGGGARGAATTCACCGTGGACTAATGTCTTTTTGGTTTGTTCGTTTCTCCAGGATAGTTTCCGAATTGCTGTTGGCATGTGCGGCGGATCTTGATTGCAGTGACTTGGCGCTTTCGTGGATGATTAGGGTTAATCTGTGGTACAGTGGAAGTTTTGGAAATTTGTACCGGATGTATTGGATGTGAGGAACCGGTGGACCAGCGGGATTGGAAAAGGCTTCTTCGAATTGATAACATGGACGCAGTTTGGAACTAGGCATTAGTGTTACTTTTTAATTCTCTCATCTTACTGATTCCGTGTGAGATTTTTTAGTTCCTCACTTGGATCTCTTTTTTGAAACGGTGCAAGTTTCGGTACTTTTGCATTGGTATTTTGCATATTTGCGACTGGAGCTCTACTGGTTGTCCCGGTGGAATTAGTCATAATTTATCTGCAACCAGACTCTTTTAGCAATACAAATAGAGGATTGATACTGAGCAGATTGTTAGTGGAAAGCTAGCATCAGAGAAAGGTCTTCGCGATGACTACTGTTTGGAGAAACGCAGGAAGTCCCGGAACTCTTGAATTGCCGGGTGGTAGAGCAGCTCAAGCAGATATAATTCCTGATGATGACTCCTGTGATATATGTATGGGCGAAGATGGAGCATGTGATATTTGGTTCAGCCCGTGTGGGCACAAAGCTTGTGCCTCCTGCGTTCAGAAAATGCGTATAGCGAATGTTTATAAGGTAACGGCTAACGCTGATTGAAGGCTGCTGGTTAACTGAGAGAATATTTAGTGAGTTTTGTATGCATTTGTTTATCGCTTTTATATTACTATTGCGAATGAGTTATTTGTTCGGATGTTTCTTGTTCTCCTTTACGTTATCGTTATCGTATTGTTGCGGTAGTCAAGAGTAAGGTTTAACTTGTATCCTGTTATGTYGTCGAGCATGGCAGATCGTCAATTTGTCTTCGATTTTACGGGAACTTCTGAACATTCTTGTTTCGGTAGCTGGATACATAAATTGTCAGCTTTGTAGTGGACATTTGTTGCTTAGTTCAGKTGTCAAGGTCTAAAACTCTTTTGATAAGCATTCAACTGCTAATGCGGATGTCGATGGTTGCATTATTACTCACTTTCGTTTATTATGTGGCGGTTGTATTTACAGGCTGATAAGGGTGTCAGATGTCCATTTTGTCGCCAAGTAATAGAATCTTATCTAGATTCTCCTCCAGCACGTCGTTCTCCTAATTTTCCTTTTCCACCCGAATCAGCATCATTCACACTCGTTATTGGGGGGAATGCGGAACAACCTCCTAAGGCAGTAGCTGAAATCAAGAAACCTTACGGTCGAGGGGGGATAGTATCTATTGGAGGAGGAAATGACTACATACCTCCTAAAGGCGTTACAGGAAGTGATGGGGGAGGTTTTCGCTCGAATACACGAATGGATGATCTTTTACCTGGTTACGTAGTACCTCCCTTAAAAGATACAGACGATATAGTCAGCATGGCCATGGATCGAACGGTGAACTTTCAATCTCAGAGTGTCTTTGTTTTTGTCTCTTTAGCCAAGGGGATTTGGAGGCATGCTATTGTCTCGATGCTGTGCAAAGTGCTGTATTCAGATGAATTGCCTATAACGGAGGATTATTTTCTTTTGTGCAGGGTGCTAGGCATTTAGATTTCATGTTACGAGATTCTTATTCCAAGCGTCACAAAGTGGCTAAACTTTGTCGAGAAATGCTTACCCCTTTTGCTGCCAAATTAGCCGTTCATGGTATGCTGAAWTTTATGGTGCATGCTGTCGATGTTTTTGGATTAGGGAGTACCTAAACTATGTRYGGAATCTCTAGGACTTTGTAGGATGTTTGTGTAAGCTACGTATAAAAAGTGTTTCGCTGGGCTTGATGCAGACGGACTGGACCTGTTCTCTTCTCTATTGTGTATCACAAGCCATGTTGGGTGTGTGTTGATTCGCTGTCTTTGCAGCTTCTGGAAATTATGTGTTGCAACGAATGTTGGAATATGCTGCTACGCATAGGGGAGAAGGTGGTAATGCTGAGAGCTTCTTCACTGCCATTGTCCGTTCATTTTGTCAGGACAGGGGATTGGTCATGGCCGCCCAAGATCATCGTGGCACTTTTTCTGTTCAAAAAATGGTCCGCATTCATATGGCCTCCCATATAATATCGTGGTCTTAAGTTTTGGATTGGATCGAATAGGATTGGAGGAACTGGACTGTTTGATGTTATTGTGTCTTGGTTCACATGGTATCTCACTTCGTTGCTAGTACTGTGCAGTCAGTCCTTAATTGATTGAGCCTTCTAACATTGATATGTATCATGAAAACAAGTCCTGATGGTCATGGACTCCTAATCATATGGACCTGCCAATTTATGCAGCTGGTATCGGTTAAAGGTTGGGAAGAAGCAAATCTAGTCGCCACATGTATTCGGGGCTCGGTGGTAAGTATCTGCAATTATGCCATCTAGTGTGTGCAAGTTATTCTTCGGGCATGCTTGCAAAAGTGACTAGTTTTTATTTTATATATTATGGACATTAGGGTTATTGGGTGATAGACAACCGTGTGAAGCTTGCCACATCTTAGTCGAGTCATTGCTAGTGCACTCTCTTTTATGAGCTACTTTCAGGCCTCTGTTCTGGAATGCGTCGTTACTCGGGCATCATACACTCTTGCTAGTCTTAATCCTCTAGCCTGCCTGCTACAGTTTTCCGAGGGGTGTCTTCAAAATGTTAATCTCACTTGGTAATGTGGGGATAACTTTCTTGAAGATTCCTAAATTTAATGTTTTGTGTGCAGGTACAACTTGCTCTAGATCAATATGGAGTTTATGTTTTGGAGCGATTGGTGATTTCTCTACCTCACTTCACCTTTCTATGTTGTTCACTGTGGAATATTTAGGAAGGTTTAACATCTGGTGATCTTCCGTTTTTTCACTAAATGCGCCTTTGTTGAGTAATAGAAGCTAGTTACCAGCTCCCCTCAAAAGGTCCTTAACTTCTTGTGCGTCACATTTCATCTACGTAGTGTACCATGCTACTTACACCAAAACTTAATCAATCAAAATATACATTCTGTGTTTGTTTGTTTGTTTGTTTGTGATAGGTAGAGGCAATGATAACATCCTTAAACCCTGCTCCGGGAAAAAAGCCTCGAGTTCCACCAAAGCTTGCAATTAAAATATTGGGGCAAATTTGCGAAGAAATGCAGACTGATTCAAAGTCTTTAGCCAGCATTGCCAAGCACCAAGTTATCATCGACAGTACCGTTTCTGTCTGTGCAGTTAAGCAGCGTGACTTCTATGATTCTCTTTCCATTCTTAGAAATGGTTTCATTCTTTTCAAAGTAGGTATTTTGGGTAGAGCAGAGCTACGTTGCTTGGACAGTAGTGTTCTATGATGAAATTGGAAATCACTATATTTGAGAGGAGTTCTGGTAATGGTTGGTGATTCTAATTGTGTTATGTGTATGGAGCAGATCTGTGGATCTATTGAAATTATTTGGTCGTGCTTGCTTAATCAAGATGTGGTTTCTTTTTACAGGTGAGTGGAATTATGCTTGTTGAGTGCATACGATGGGCATTACCACAATCTGAGGCTATGGCAGCAGCCCTTGCCCTAGCAAATTTGTCTGGTGATCTTGTTGGATCCAAACTATCTCATCGAACACTTCAAGGTGTTCTTAGGTTAGTTGCTTCTTTTAACCTTTCTTGTTCGCCTTTCTTTACATTCAGGTATTATTTTTCCTTTTTCAGTACCTTTTTTTCTTAGACGATGTCAAATGGTTCAAACCCGAATTTTGTTAGATCATGTTGTATGTGCTTCTATTGATTGATTATGTGTCACTTTAAGATTTATTGCGTKGTCTTACCAGAGTATTCACTCTCAAATTGAGAACCGTGGTAGATCTTCATTTTATAATTTTCTTTTTTSAGCTATTTCCAATTTGAAAATCATTACAAGCCCTGAGTTCTACATTATAATGGGTTCAAGTTGTTCCTCCAAACGCATTACATAAATCCGTGTTTTCATTTCAAGCAAGGTTGAATACAACCAAATATCTGAAATATCATGCATCTCACTTCTCCTATTTGCCTGTGACAGTCTGGAGGTGAAGGAGGTGGCTGAGCATGTTATTCTAGGCCTTCAAGGGCATTATGTAGAACTAGCGTCTGATACAACTGGGTTTGGATTTAAGCTAGTGCGAGCATGCCTTGCAACCCCTTGTGGTATGAGCCTTTGTGTCGTGTTCATTGTGTTTTTATTTTTGTATTTGTTCTTCTGCTTACCTGTCTTTTAGAGTCAATMATTTTTCTTTTATACATTGCCTCCATAACGTTTCATATATATTCACATCTTGTGGTTGTGGGGTGGGCCTGCTGGKTTTTTTCAGTTGGAGAAGACATGCGCCTCATTGTTGTTGACGAACTTCTGAATGGAGTTATTCATCCACCTGGACATTATTCTTTGATTGATAATACAGCTGGTTGTGACACACTCGCTTTTGGACTTTGCCTTCTTACGCGCAGGTTAGCCTCTGCCCCAAATTTCGTGTGTTTTCTGGAAGTTGTAAATTYGGTTGTTCGTTCTTTTGTTTATTTTTATGAAACTGATATGATTCAATCTCTTTCGACTCTACTCGCTGATTGCAGGGTTTTGGATGAACGGTTGGAAAAATTGGTTATGTTTCTGGAACGAGATAAATTTGTCTTTTTTCGTGATCGTTTAGAGAATATGCGAAAGCATTTTTTTAATGAAGCCTCGCAAGTCAATCTTCATCCTGTAGCTCCTTCCGCTCCCTCAGTCCCCGCAGTTGCGAGAGCTCGTTCACTTGATCTTAGTTCAAGCAATTCCAGAAATGACCTAGCTTCGAATTCCGTATCTGGATATCCTCGTTCTTCACACGGACAGCTGGTATCTGATCCATGGTCTGAGGAAGCTCCGTTGGGTGGTGTCTTCCCATTGGACCACATTGAAAAACCTTTAACCAGAGTAGTTTCGATGCCTCATTCTCGACCATCAACTCCTAGTTCTCGTGTAGCGTCTGCAGAATACAATGCTTCAGGAGAATCCTCTAGGGTTATAGAAAACAGTAGCAGCAACACAGTGGCATCGGCCATCGCCGGTCCGTTAGGTGGACGAGCAAATCTTAACCAAGCTGGTAGTTCCACTTACACACCTCCCTATTTAAGGGATAAAAACATTACCTCGGTCTCTGGGCAGAGTGCCTTAGYCAACTCTCTTGGTCAGCTTCCATCCTTGGACGGAAGGTCCGGTTCATATGCCCCTCCCCATTTGCGCCTCTCTAACTCCTTTAATTCTACTACTTCGCCGACTGGTTTATCAGACTTGAGGCACGAGATAGAGTCTCCTACCAGTGGAGACTTTGGGAACGAAAGTCTTTCTGGGAGCTCCCCTCGTGATTTTACCAACGGACATAGTTTACTCCCGTACGGAAGTTCGGATTTTCTTGACTTTAATCCAGAGCCCGAGAATTCTCCGACATTTTCCAGTCCAAGGAAAGTTAGCGACCAGGGTGGGCAGACTGAAGCAGTCAAGCCGTTAGGGACTCACCGACAGCCTGGGATTTGCGCTGTCTGCAATCGAGATGCTGCAAATACGGTATGTGATTTCTGCATGTTTATCCTCGTTCTGTCTCCCTTAAGGTTAACCAATTGTGGTATGACATTTTSTATTTGTACCTGCTTGGGAAGTGGTTTTAGATTATTGATTGAGCGGATAAAATATGCCCGAGTTGTTGTTAGTTACTTGCTCTGTGCATGAGTGATACGTGTTCCTGAAGCTGAGCTTGTAATGAGCTGAAGGCATTTCTACTGATATTTCCGATTYACTCACCGACCATTTTCTTATCTGGTCTTGCGATGCAGGTTCTCTTGAGCTGCTCACACATGTGCTGCTGCACTCTGTGCTCTCGGGCCGTAAAATTATGTCCAATCTGCAATAACAAGGTGTCCAGTGTTATAGACATACGACCAGTGGGAATGCCACCCAGTCCGTCACCTTCTTTGCCGCCACAAAATGGTACATCGAATGCTTGGGACATGTCCGCAATGGTTAGTTCCGCTTCATCGATAACAACTTCCATGCTTGACGCGAGCAATGGGGTGAACCCCTTTCGTGAAGCCCCCTCACGACCTTCATCTGCTAATTCTCAGTACCAAGGCAGTGAGCCAGCAGCAGCATTTGAGAGCAACTCTGTCAAGCCAGCAAACCAACAATATCCTTTTCGACATTTACCATCAGATCAGCCTCCACCTGGAATTCCAGTTCCTAAGCAGCCGGTCGCATCCATCCTCCGCAGCACAAGTCCTCTAACGATTGCCCCAACTAGTGTGACCTCTACCCCTTCCGTCACATCCGGTGGTGGCAGACCCCTTTTCCTTCCTTCTGATTTCTTTCCGTCTGCTATGAGTGGTAATCTTTTTTCTGGGTCCAGCTCTTCATCCCTGATGGTTCCGAAATCTGCCAACAGTGCAGGAACTAACTTGAATGGATCTGCTCTGAACTTTCCGGGACCATCGGTCAACGCACCGGCGCCAATTCGCCGTCCTGCTCCATATCGTCCACCTGGATTGTACCGCCCTCCTGGTCTCTTTCCCCGGCCAGCAGGTCCAGTTGTTACTCAACCTAGTAACACCTCTGACTTCACTCCAATWGTCTCACCTCAGTGGAGGACATACCAGTAGGCTTGTAGTATTATGTTTTGGAAGGTTTATTTGTTGTGAGTGGTGAGTGAAAACGTAGTTTCTTTGTCCTTTTGCTGTTTACAATTTGTTAGCCTTTTCCGTGTAATTGATATCGTTAGCTTCGAAGACTTTGGATTGCGAGGCAGCTCATAGGTGAAAAAGCGGGGCCACTATGAATAGAGATCAGAGTTTTAGAATTTGTGTTTGACAGTGGCCCACATGTACACCTACTTCCGAGATGTTAGTGAAGGCCCACTTGCTTCAGTGAGGGAGTATTACTTGGAGGTTAGTAATTGGCCACTGAGATCTTTCAGCTACCGGTATCAAGCTTAATTTCGTTTTCTCCTGCTTTTCTACAAAGAATGTACGGAACATGGCTTTGTGAAACCCTTTTGGGTTGGATGTACTAAGCTGACGTGAGGTTGAAAATTTGTTATTGAATAGATGTGGGTTATGGGTCACTCTTAATCCCCACATACGTAGTATTAGGCTTGGATTTGAGTGGATTTTTATTTTGCGTTGTCAATATAGTTGTCCCTTACTCAATAGATCCTGGACTGATATATTGGTTTACAGAGGTTTATTGGCTAAGAGAGGGTTAGATTTAGTCACAATCTTTGTAATGTGGTCTAGTCCAGAATTGGTCTGACAACATTGGTTTTTAGAGGTATTTTGGCTTATAGAGGAGCTACTTAGAGAAGTCCAGAACTGGTCTGACAACATTGGTTTTTAGAGGTATTTTGGCTTATAGAAGAGCGACTTAGAGAGGTTCTATTGTAGTATTGACTCCTCAATTGCTATATTCCTTTCAAGTTCTATTAGATTACTTCAGCTTCCTAGCAATTGCCTAAAGTGCAAAAACAGTTAAGGCACCTCCAAAAAATAATATATTAAAATTAGGCAATTTTGAAATATAATTAAAATAAGTTAGGCATCCATCTTAGACATTTTTGGGATGGATGCTTTTACATTTGAGGTGTTTGCATTTATCTAAACCCTTGTCTTGACCTCCAGACCCTAACCTTTCTACCTTGTGTGTCAAAAGTTTTGTTTAGTGTCAAGGTATTGGACCCTAACCTTTCTACCTTCTGTGTCAAAAGTTTTGTTTAGTGTTAAGGTATTGTGTGAGATAGATGTTTTGTTTGTGAGAGATTGTGCTCCGAAACAATCGAAATTGGTGAGGCAAAAAAATTGTATGTTTATAGTTATTGACCAAGAAGAGATGCAAGATTGAGTGGAGAAAGTTGAATTTTCTATGA
Source organism: Pleurozium schreberi (assembly GCA_006891605.1). Taxonomy (NCBI): domain Eukaryota; kingdom Viridiplantae; phylum Streptophyta; class Bryopsida; order Hypnales; family Hylocomiaceae; genus Pleurozium; species Pleurozium schreberi. The sequence continues at coordinate 95,933 of VACF01000770.1, read as the reverse complement.
ATTAGGCAATTTTTTAATATATTTTTTATTTTGGGGGGCAAACTAAGTCAGTAATTTTCCAAAAATTTAGGGAAATTTATTTTCTAATGAAGTTGTTAGAAAGCTAAGGTAGCTCATTGATAGACTAGCTTAGATTCTTTACTTGAAAATTTAGGGTAATATACTTGTGATATGATGATACTAGAAAGACTTACAATGAGATTAGAGTTACTAAATCTTGGAGTTGCGTATTAGATGAGCTTTTGAATGTTGAAATATGTATTTTTGAGATTCTCTGATGAAAAATTCATTTATTTTTGTCATTCATATGGTGAAAAGTATTAATATGTAAATATTAGATTTTTTTAATTTCAATCATATCACTTCTATTAGCTTTGACTAATGGTTTTCATGAGTATGATACTTAATAATTGTTTCCTAACATAGTAATATTCCATTATTGTTAAAACTCATCTAATTAAATTATAATTTGTAAATGTAAAGCTTCCAATATCTAAATTATGAATCCTCCAAAGCAAGAATAGTAATTGTAAATAACACGAATTCACTATTAGTTCAATAGGAATCAAAAAAATCAAAAAGGGTTAGATGCTTTTTCTTCATGAAGAGAAATCAGTTGAAGATATCAATCAATGTTGAAAGGAACATTGCATGAACAACCCACCTTAGAGGTTTATGAATCCAACCATGCTAGGAGGGTGCAACAAATTAAGATTAAGGTGTCACTATACTATAGCACTTACATGTGGGAACACAAGTGAACAAACCATATATACATGGTTGGAGTCTCTCTCTCACGTTCACTATAATGAATTTTAAATTTTTTGAGTTATGTAAAGGGCTATAGTGCCTCAATCCAGACTAAGTATGCAGCACTTGATTATTGACATGTAAGGAAATACGACCAACTCAACAAGTTGAAACTTCAACAAACTTGCAAAATAAAGTAGTTTGCTCTAAAAGTGCCCATGCTCTAAAAACAATCATGATATAGGGGTAAATTTTGTTTTCTTCAATGTACCACTAGTGTGCCTTGAGCCATTGCCACAACCAAAACAAAAGTAAAAGAACTTTACTAATTCATAAAAACTCCAAAATTTAATAACTTTCTCATTGTGAGTTGGAATAGCATGAAATGAAGCCCATACACCCCTCTTTGCCAAGCACTTTTGGATGGTACCACTAGAGAACGCAAGGTCCAGGAGATCTCAACGTAACCAAAAGTATCATATTCCATGGACGTCCATAAAATATGAAACGACTTAAGTTAGATGCCAATTTCATTTTTCTTCCTACAAAAATTTATTAAAAATGTCTAACCTCTAAAAGCCCAAGGGGTTTGGACAAACACAAATGTGTTATAAATATAAATTCTGTAACTTTTTTGAAGTTTGCATCAAAGAAGTTTATGTGAAGCACAAAAACTAAAAGATACAAATTATCCGTGCAGTCAAAATTATAAAACTATTTTTAGAATTCTCTTCAAATGAATTTTAAAGGTATAGCTTCAAAAATTCACCAAAAATACAATTTCTATCCTTAACACTTGAATTTTTTTTTGATTGGTCAAAATTGTGGTTTCTATTGGATTGTAAAAAATTGCATAAGATTTGATGATAAAAATATCAACTCTTTCCTCAAATAGAAAATTTTTTAACACTAGAAAATTCTAAACACATTGCACTATTTTTCTTATGATTTTTTTTTGACCGTAGTGATCATAGTTTTTAATATAAACAACCCAATATCTTCAAGAAGAAAAAAAATTCAAAAAAAAGTTTTTTTTTGCTCGAAAATTCTGCCCAAAGTTGGGCAGCGACCAAAAAATGGTCGCTTGTGCCCTTAGGGGTTAAGGAGTTGAACTTTCTCAAAATTAAAATAAGCTCTTAAATGGTTGCTTTAAGAGCAATATTACAAGAGAATTGAACCCATCAAGGGGCTTTGAGTCTTCTTACTAATTTTGATACTAATTGAGTTGAGTACAAGGTTGTCCACATCCTCATTACAACCACTAGAAGTTGTGAAATACTTATGACCCCTAGAAGTTGATAGTGGCACATGGCATGTGGAAATTCATAGGAAGCAAATGTTAGCCATCCTCTATAACTAAGCCAAGAAATCTTGGAGATGGATTGAATAATGGAGGTGAGATCATATATGGAAATGGATTGGAAAATCATGACATGTATTTAAGCCCATCATAAAAATCTTGGCCCAATTAGTGAGTTGAAAAGGCTCTTTTCCACCCAATTTTTGCATTATGAAGCGGCTCCTCTTGGGTTCAATATTTTCCTAATGACTACCTTAGATGCTCAAATGGTGCAGGATGCCTTGATTGATGAGCTCCAAACTTAATCATCACATTGGAAAAAAGTTTTGTTACAACTCTTTTTGTGCATAGCATTTGTTACAGCCCTAATAGCACCTTACAACTCCAACTAGCCTCCAGAAGTCTTTCACAGCTTCATGGGTTCACCAAGCTTCAGTTCCAATATCACTTGGATCACAACTAACTAATATTGCACATGCCACACACCCACAACATTAGTTCTCCCCCAAGTTCTCCTTTCCAACTCATACTACTAAGTCCCACACATGATATTTGGCATGCCACTTGGTAACATGAGGTGGAACTTCCATTGGTGTCAAAGCTAGGACTTTTTAATTTGGCGCTAGAATGCCAATTTGTACTCAGATTTCTATGTTGGCAAAAAACCTTCTACAAGAAATAGGTCCAAAATGCAAAAAAGTTGCCGCATAGGCACCTGGGTTGATACCTTGGTAGCCACACGAGCACCAATTGAGGGAGGTTGCAGGGGTTGAGTCACGAGTTATACCCAACAATGGTGTTCGTTGTTGTCGAGGTGTTGCCCCCAAACCCTAATGTTGGTGCTTTTGGGCTAGGGCGTTTAGCTAGATAATCTTGCTCATTAAGAATCACCTCTCCATGTGATCTTTCTGATTAAAAGCCACTTCTTCATGTTTGTTGTCCAAGCAAACTTTGGCCAGTCAGCGCACTCACATTCGGGTTCTATTTGCCATTGTGGTTTGAGGGCCTACGGTGTAYTAAWGGTGGTGCAATTCATTTGTGTGCATTTAKTTCCACCRRTGCATCGTTGTTTTGTTGTGATTCATTGCAGGAGTGGAGTACCAGACAGAATGAATGAAGAGGTGCTCAATGCTTTGGTGCATACTTTCTCTAATCTATAGTTGGAAGTACAAATTGCGGTTAAGGAATTAAAAGCTACAAGTTGTTTCTACTTTCTCTTGTTGTATTTGTCAATTGCGAGTTTAGAGTATTTGGCTTTGCGGATTTGCATCCATGGATTCCACTAATGACCAATCAAATGATTCCTTGGCAAGTGAGGCCATGCAAGATGCAACGTTGGCAAAGAAAACGCCAAGGAATGCTCAAGAGACGATGAGTGAAAACACCATGTCCATTGACATTGATATGGCATTGGAATCATCAACCGCATCTGAAGACACACTAGTTTTAAATTGCCTTTGATCACACTCTCTGATTCATCGGATGATGTTGATAACTCTCACTTGTTAGAAGTACCAGATGGTAGTGAAGGGAAAGGCAATGAATTCGACTCCCCACCCCACAAAAAGGAACAACCGTGAAGAACAAGGCTGGGATTGCAAAGAACAAAACTCAGTAGCGATACAAGAGACATAGAAAGTTTCAAACGCAGTGGGCTGCCAAACTTCCTTGGGCTAAGGGCGTATTGGCAAGTGATGGTGTTTTGCACATGGTTAAGTGCAAGGTTTAGGGTACTTTTGATCAAAAAGCCTGCATCATGGCTCCAAAATTTGACATGTTGTTTAAGCATGACGGAAAATGCATTGCTAAAAAAGATTTTCCACTCTATGGCATGAGAAGGGGGATCATTACATTGCAACCCAATGCAAGCACTGCAAAATTTTTTGACTTTATGCTACCAAACCGCCTGCCTCAATCTTGGAGCAAGTTAACCATTGTACAATCGTGGAAGCATGGAGAAAAAGGGTTTAATTTTTCTACCCTGTTTCAGATCTTGTAGAGTGGTTGTCCAATGGTGGAATTTGAATCAAATCGGATTTTGTACAAATTATTGGTTGTTTCTGACCTACCTAGTGCACATTGGTGTAATAATAGTGGTTGGATTATGGCATCTTTCATGTATAAGRTTGTTGTGGAGGAGATTCAAAAGCTTATTAGAAAAGCTAATTTTGTGGCAATTACTATAGATGAGGTTACGATTGTGGATATTGGATCTTATCTATCCATCCACTGCTACATAATCCGCGACTGGGTGACGGTCCTCTTGTTGGTCACATTGCAGCGAATATATTGTACTTCTAACGCAAAAAATCTCAGAGAATTGATTGTTGARGCTRTGATTATTGGCAGGGGCTTAGACACAAAACAACTGGTAGAGAAAGTCATTGGTTGTGGTTGTGACAGTGCTTCCACACCACAAGGTCTACGGAATGGTGTCACTATTCAAGTCAAAGAGCAATTTGCACTTTTCTATCACAATGTACATTGCATGGCTCACAAATGTAATCTAGCCTTCAAGCCTCTTGAGACTTTGAGCATTTTTGAATGTATCAGTAAGGGGCTTCAAGACACGCATGCATACTTCAATAGAAGTTCCAAACACCTATCTGAGTTCCAAACAYTGGCAGAATTAAYAKAGACAAAGGGCTCGAGAATGCTGAAACAAGTGGAAATTCATTGGATGTCATTCATTGAGCCTCTACGGTGTCTTCTATCAAGGTACCACACTCTTATCTACACCATGACAACAAATTTGGGCCAAAATGACAAGATAGAGGTGAGCATGGCTTACTTCATTTTCTCAGTTTTTTCCTTTCTTTGGATTTGCTTTAAACTTTGATTGAGGGATCCAAAATTAGTGTTATGATTCTCAATTGTGAGCATCTAAGTGCTTTGAATTGTAGTACATCCACGCTGTATTAAGAATCCACTAAAAATAACTATTGGTTTTGGCATCATGCTTCACATTAAAGGATCTAAGAGTATTTAAAGACAAAGAAACACGACACAAGTGATTTAGAGCTAGAATTATGCATACTTGAAATTATACCTTCGGGTGCAGTCACACAACTTGCCACTATTGACGATTACATAGTTTTATTGATCCATTTTGAGTGACAATTATAGCATAGAGAGAGGGTAGAGTGTATTTTCTTCAGATAATTGTGAAAGGGAGAATTCATTTTGAATTGTGATGATCCAAGTGGTGAACAATTGTGAACAATTGTGAACATTCTGCTACAATTGTGAACTTTGAGGCTTGCTAAGGCAACTTGAATAATTGTTGCGTATAGAGATTGGAGGTTGAGTGTTGTAACCTTATGCTTTTGTGAATTCGGACCCACTGTTTTGTTTTGTTTGCTTTGCTTGATCATTTGTGCAGTTTAGTTCATTCAAAAATATACAGTACCTTGTTTGTTGTGCTCAGGCCTATCTTGTTCTCCTACTCAACCCATACACCATGCTTGACATGTACGCCTTGCTAGCGCTTTTAGATGCAATAGACAATCTTGTCAATTTTGCACAAAAGCAAGATGTTTATTTTTTTGCAATTTCATTGCAGGTGTGAAGATTTGTGAAGCGTCTTTACACAGCATGTACAAGGATTTGGCTACATTCTATGCCACATATGAGTTTTGTTTTTTCACAAATCTTTTGGATTGCAACCATAAGCAGATCCATATTAAATGGATTATAAATTCAAATGATGGCTCTACAGTAGTCTTTTGTTTGTCACAGTGAACAGATTCATGCTGAGCACAACATGGCTCCGGTGGATTGMAATGTGTCGACTAATCTCATAGCTCAAGTGAAATGCAAATGTACTAGTGAGATTTCTAATAAGTTAGTTTCACTCTTTTTGTAGACTTTATGATTTATGTATTTCCTTAGATCCATTATGTCTTTGCTTCAATCTATCAGTCATGTGTTTGCTTCAACCTAATGACTTAGATAGAACTTGGTTTTGGTRWAATTTAGAACTAAAGTGCAGTTGTCTTGTTCTAATCAGATGTCAATTGTTGTGGATATGGATTTTCTAGCTCTTAATTCATACTTGTTTTATGTTTTGTAGGGGTTGCGACCAAACTAATAGAAGAGCTAGACAATCACTTTCCAGCTTGAAATACTATGAGCGCTTTAGGGATCTTGTACCCGCAATTTCGGTGTCAAGGCAGTGCTAAGGAGCAATTTGACGCGCACTTGTGAGTTCTAATGGAAGCTTATGGTCATGGAAAGATACTTGGCAAAGGCAGTGGCAAGATGCTTTTGATTCCCTTAATTAACCATGAGCTTTTGATGTCGCAAAGGGGCTTATTTAAAACGTGCATGAAGTCCAATGCACGGGCTGCAATGCTTCCACCATATGATGTGAATCCCCTCACCAAAGGTTGGCGGGTTCTTGATGGAAATAACAACCTTATAAAGAATTTTTACAAGTTCATTAAACTTGTAGAGATTGTCGTGACTAGGGCTTTTATTTTTGGCGAAATTTCGCCAGACTGTTAGAAATCTGACCTCTCTGGCTTCATCCCTCCAAATTCTGGCCTATGTAGTGAGGACAGCAGGGGGATATTGGTCCAAAAAAAAAGCCTTGGTCGTGACCCATGTAATTGGGTTTGTGGAGGACAAGAAGACATTCTCTTCTCTAGATTTCTTGAAATCTAAACTTCAAGCCAGGCTCATTGAAAACTTAGAAGTGTCTGTACAAATGTATTTCCAAAATATTTTCACTCTTGCGACTTTTCCTTATCAAAAAGTCTTTAATGAGTGGTTTAGTGCTAGAGAGAGAGGGCGATACATGGCCCATGCATAGTCACTCATTTAAGAGGACTTGATGGTGATGAGATTTGAACAAAAAAACGAGGTCAAAACCTTTTTTATTGTTTACAAGTGCATGTGCAAGGGAGGCCTATTTGCACAAACATGGAGGACATAGAATAAAGTATTTTTAGATGCCCTTTAAGGAGGACATGTATGCCTACTATAGAAATACACCATAGAAAGTTCAGCCTAAAATCATTAGTTTAAACAATCCTAAATCCAAAAGTGTGATAAACTAACAAAATTGACTTTTAAATATAAAATGATTTTCTTAAAATTTTAAATATAATGGATACAATTACAATTACAACATCTGGAAACAATTTTATTGTTTTTTGCATTGGGTTCATTATTCAAAAGTTATAGCAAAGGACAAGAGAGCATGTTGCAAAAGTGTACACAAAATGGTCGGTGTTTCTTGCAATGACCCTTTTCCACTTTTTACAAGTCTTTTTCTTCCAAAATATTGTCAACCAACAAGTCCAATTTTCCTCTTGCAAATGTTGCAAACTTCTGTGTAGAATTATAAAATTTCTTTTGTCTTCTATACAAGGTTTGGTGGATTCAAGGTGTACATAGGAAAGTGTACAATATTTGCTAGAAGAAAATCATAATTGTTGGATGGTTAAAGTATAGGGAAAAACCCATGAAAAGGAGGGGAGACAACTTTACAAACTAATTTTAACCTTGGACTTGAATTTTTGTTGCTTTTAGATTGCCAATAAGACAAAGCTGCTTTTACAACATATTTTCTCCCTACTCACATACACATCATGGAAGTTGACAAAAGCAATTCCAAATTTGAAAAACTTGAAAATTGTATTCTACTCCTAGATTGCATGAAAATCTGCCTTTACTATGGAAGTCCGCCCTTACATTGCCTTCAGTGGGACTAACATATTAGCCCTCCAAATAAAGTTATAACTTTTCATCAGTTTATAATTACTATTTTTGGAAGTGTATCCAAAAGTACTTTAAATAGGTCTTGTAAAAAAACTCAAATTTAGATATTTGACCATCAAACTATAAACCTCTGCAAGTTGAAAGACAAAAATAATAGAGGCCATTAGGAAATCATGCCTAAGAAAGGAAAAACATACAAATGGATATTTCTCTTATTTGGGTGAATTTGAAGCTCAATCATGGCTTGTAGAAAGCCCACCTATACACACAAGGTGAGTTTCTGAAACCAACCAAAATTTCCATTTGGCCATACTATACTTTCACATTTTGGCAACATCAAGAAGGATGCTCGCACTTGCAGGTCCTTGGAACACTCATGAATGCTCTGAAATTGCTAACTTCTAATTGCACAAGGTTTACCAATATAAATGCATATACTACCTTCAATTGCTCCATCTCATCCATGTACGTTGAAATGCTTAATTTGACAGAAAACGCTCAGYCATCAGTCAAAACACCAACAGGACAACCTCACATGAACATGATAACATCCAGAATTCCCCRGTGCAACAAAGCGCTCATGTCCTGATTTAGAGAATATGAGTGAAAAGAATAAAGTGCCAATGTTTGAACATAATACTTTGAAGGAGCTACCTCCATGCCCTTGGAAAAAGAAATCCTGATTCATTTCGTTCACCCATTTGAGCTCTTCTTTAAGAGGGCAGGACCAAAAGCTACTAACAGAAAGACAACACTAGTTACTCACTAAGTGCCATGCATGCCCTCTAACCGAGAAGTGTAAGTTCTCACAACAGCTACGAATGTTACGGAACTGATACTTCTGCTTCTATCTAATTTACAAAAAAGCATAAGTTTTAGATGAGAGGAATATACACTGCTTACTCACAATTCGTCTAAAGCTTTTTTCCAAGTGGAGAGAATCTCAGATCCGCTGGAAGCAATCCTCCTCCGCTGGCCKTTGTAATTCTGGTCACTTATGCAASAGAACAACCTGTTACATCACGCCACTTCAGGTAGAGCAAGCCACCATGGTAATGAGTATACGCCCCCGCCACAACCAGAATATGAAACAACTGGTGGCTGTTTCCTATGATGTCGAAAGTTCCAGGTTTCCACCGTTCTGGGATACGAGTAGCATAAATCAGGGCACCTACACCGTACATGAGGCCCATTGCAATTTCCATTTTCAAGGTTTGGTAAGCTACSGGCTCATCTTGGTATAAGAAAATCTTGTGCACACATGGGATAATACCTGACACTCCCATAGTGAAAAACAATATCGCACGAAATGGGCGGTATTCTGCACTCTGAAACACTGGTAACAAAGATGCACCTATCGTGCCAATCCCCATCGTTGTGATGATAGCCAGGTACATCTTGCACAGGAAAGGGTTGCACATAAAGCTGTAATAAACCTGCCCAATTTGACAACCGCAGGTAATGTTACCCGTCAAAATCACAACTCAATACAATTAGATAGGTCAAATCCAGCTACCACACCCAAGCTGAGTATTCCAGCAATGGCACACAAAGCTATTAATTGAGTGTATTGGCGATATATCTAAATAAATTTATTTCTTGTGTCTAAATGTTGGTCAGTGCAATGTGCACTCGTCGTGACGACAATGGGACTCGCAGAGCTTAGGACAGATTCATGCGAAAATAAGGCCACTAAAGATAACACAGGTTGAAGCAACAAGTTTGAACTAACAAGCTGAAAATTTGAAGTAATGTCATGTGCAACTAGGGGTGAGATAACAAGCTTTAAATAATCAGTTCACTTTATGACATCTTACGACACGTTGAAGGTAAGAAGTAGCCAATCTATCTCAATGCGGTGGTGCAAAACCTTGTTATCTCAGGCATTTTACCATGCCATGCAGAAACCGTGTTAACACGACCTCTTCACGCTCATTCTTGTTACTTGAACCAGTGTAAAGTTAATTGTTGAACAAAATGTGGCAAAATGAAAAAAAAATGGTTATTGCACCAACAAGGGTGTAGGATTTCTTGTTTTCTCAAATGTGTTTCTTGGACCTATGCAGTATAAAGTGACCCTCAAAAGGCTCTAGGTCAGTGAAGCAGGAGACGTACAGGTGGGTAAAATGAGGCTGCAATAAGTGTCGAAATCCCCGCGTAATCCATCCGCATCAATCCGTAGAAATATGATTTTGAAAGGCAGCCGAATAGGTGACATGTTGCGCTTGCCAACAAGCAGAACATTGCACCTCCTAAGAACACGAAGAAAGGCCAACGTGTGATCGGTCTCTGCATCATCCACAASACCAGAATTCAATATACTTCAACAAAAAACCCTTCCTTTCAAACCCTATTCCAACTGTGGTATGATAATTCACCAAATTTTATATTACATACCAACTTGATCACACGCTGCAATTTCTCTTTTAGTATTAAACCCTAAAGGACCAAGAAGTCCAAATTGATCTTTAGGAAATATGGGGACTCTGTTTTGCCCAATTGTATTTGTTTTTCAACCAATGCATACAATGTGCTTCACTCATTCAGGTGATAATAAATTTGGTCCCATCTGAATTACAGGTTATTCAGAATATGATCAATCAAGTTGGTCATTTATAACCATGAATCCCGCTTGATAACCTGTGTCAACACGACTGGTTTCATCCTGTTCTTTATTCCTGTAGGCTCCACACCACCAACAGATTCCAGCAGAGAATCAGACTTGGCAGGAACCTAATGAAGTGGACAATAAAAATCATTGATCTCATATTGATTGGAGGTGAGATGAATCAAAATTCTTGAAACGATACCAAGACCTGGTAACCTACCTGAATGCATTGCGTGCCGTCGTAAGTGCCAGGAACGCAACTGGAAAGAGCTTCCGGCAGCTGCAAATACGAGGGCCATGAGTCCATAATTCCAGATTGCCATCTCTGTAGAGTACTTGGCTCCACAATGGTTGGCAAATGCGTAGCCGTGTAGATGGTGAGCCCCAGAAAGAGAAGAAATCCAACCAAGTGTCTGTCACAACCCGTCCCAACAAAATCTCTCTCATCAGTATCACACTCATGTCCAACCCGTGGTCAAGTCCCCATTTATTGTTTTTGGTAATTTTAAAACAAGTTTTATGACAAAAATATTTCAAAATTCAATACCTTCCACTCGGTAGGTCCAAATCATGTAAAACGATCAGTGTACACATCCCCTGATTCCCCTCCCACAGTCCAAGGCTTTCCAACTATACCACAGCCTTCTTCGTTGACTCCACGACCACATAGATGCATGACTTGACTACAAAACAATAGATTAATAAAGAACTCTGAAAATTCAAGTGAGGACTTCATTAAATAAATTCCATCCCTTCCGAGAGAAGTGAACTTGTGAAACAACGAATCATGCTTCACGAAACCCACAGAATTCTTTCTATAATTTTCTCAAAGTTCATCACACAGGGCAAGAAACTAGAGCACGCAACTAGGGCATGGTGCATCCCGAAGCACCTAGCCCTAGTTCCTTCCTCTCCACAGAACAATGAATAAAACAACACAAATACCAGACACAATATCTACAATCCCATTTACAAGGGCTTCCTTCCGAGGGGGAACGCACATGCCCATAGACACACAAGCGACCAATTCAGAATCAATTCCGTAGCGCAATTCAACCCGAAAGGGAAACCATTCGTTCCCACCACTTACGTCCAGATGTTGAACGTTTCGTTGTGCATGTGAAAGACGGACAGCAGGGCTTTTTTAAACGGGTAATCCACCCGGTAGTATCGCAGAATGTAATTGTTGTCCCGCAGATAATCGGGGAGCGCCTTGAACTCCACCAGCTGGTCGCGGACATTGCTCCACAACTCCATCGCCCTTTCTCTCGGACTACTCGACCTCTCCAGCAACCTCCCCATCCCTTCCACCTCGACCAACCCCTTGCTCCTCCCCCTCCTCATCATAGCGTAGCCCTAATCCAACGAACTTCGTCTCCTCTGCCCCTCAAACCTCAAAAACGAAGCCAATTCAACCTCAAGGCGCCTCCTAAATGCTCACGCACACAGCCCTGGTCTCGAATTCGGATTTCGGGAGGGAGGAGCGTCATCGCGGGGTGTTCCGAAGCGCCATCTTGGGACGCAACTTGCATGATTCGGGGGCACACGCAAGTGAACCGCTTAGACAAGAACTGCAACTTTGGCTGTTGAGGGCCGTGGATGTTGTGGTCCCCAGATCTCACGTNAACGATACCAAGACCTGGTAACCTACCTGAATGCATTGCGTGCCGTCGTAAGTGCCAGGAACGCAACTGGAAAGAGCTTCCGGCAGCTGCAAATACGAGGGCCATGAGTCCATAATTCCAGATTGCCATCTCTGTAGAGTACTTGGCTCCACAATGGTTGGCAAATGCGTAGCCGTGTAGATGGTGAGCCCCAGAAAGAGAAGAAATCCAACCAAGTGTCTGTCACAACCCGTCCCAACAAAATCTCTCTCATCAGTATCACACTCATGTCCAACCCGTGGTCAAGTCCCCATTTATTGTTTTTGGTAATTTTAAAACAAGTTTTATGACAAAAATATTTCAAAATTCAATACCTTCCACTCGGTAGGTCCAAATCATGTAAAACGATCAGTGTACACATCCCCTGATTCCCCTCCCACAGTCCAAGGCTTTCCAACTATACCACAGCCTTCTTCGTTGACTCCACGACCACATAGATGCATGACTTGACTACAAAACAATAGATTAATAAAGAACTCTGAAAATTCAAGTGAGGACTTCATTAAATAAATTCCATCCCTTCCGAGAGAAGTGAACTTGTGAAACAACGAATCATGCTTCACGAAACCCACAGAATTCTTTCTATAATTTTCTCAAAGTTCATCACACAGGGCAAGAAACTAGAGCACGCAACTAGGGCATGGTGCATCCCGAAGCACCTAGCCCTAGTTCCTTCCTCTCCACAGAACAATGAATAAAACAACACAAATACCAGACACAATATCTACAATCCCATTTACAAGGGCTTCCTTCCGAGGGGGAACGCACATGCCCATAGACACACAAGCGACCAATTCAGAATCAATTCCGTAGCGCAATTCAACCCGAAAGGGAAACCATTCGTTCCCACCACTTACGTCCAGATGTTGAACGTTTCGTTGTGCATGTGAAAGACGGACAGCAGGGCTTTTTTAAACGGGTAATCCACCCGGTAGTATCGCAGAATGTAATTGTTGTCCCGCAGATAATCGGGGAGCGCCTTGAACTCCACCAGCTGGTCGCGGACATTGCTCCACAACTCCATCGCCCTTTCTCTCGGACTACTCGACCTCTCCAGCAACCTCCCCATCCCTTCCACCTCGACCAACCCCTTGCTCCTCCCCCTCCTCATCATGGCGTAGCCTCAATCCGACGAACTTCGTCTCCTCTGCCCCCCAAACCTCAAAAACGCAGCCAATTCAACCTCAAGGCGCCTCCTAAATGCTCACGCACACAGCCCTGGTCTCGAATTCTGATTTCGGGAGGGAGGAGCGTCATCGCGGGGTGTTCCGAAGCGCCATCTTGGGACGCAACTTGCATGATTCGGGGGCACACGCAAGTGAACCGCTTAGACAAGAACTGCAACTTTGGCTGTTGAGGGCCGTGGATGTTGTGGTCCCCAGATCTCACGTYGCGGCCATTGATRATCGGGAATTGCAAGGGACGGGGACCGCCACGGCACGAGACTTCTACGGCGAGGATGCGCCGGCGCGTCGGCCGTGGCTGTGGCCGTGAATTTCCAAGCGAGCGTGCTTGCGGAGGACTGATCAAAGCTGGGAATACAACGGCGACGCAGGGCACGGCATGGAGGAAAACAGAGCAGCACCACCCCCCGCGAACTCGGGCCACGCCATGCTGATCAGAAAGCCCCAACCGTACAATCAACCTCTTTATTATCGCCCGCGATAATGGCACACGCACGGGGGGGCTCCCCTAGCCCTAATGGCACATGCCTAGCCGGCTAACCCTAATATCACCTACCCTCTGTTTTATCACCGACCCTTAATATCATATCCTTTGGACTCCCCACCGACCCTTAATAGCACCACATTCACAAGCTATTCTACAAGCCTTTGGGGAAACTTGTTTGCAAACTGTTCTCCACACTCTCACCAAGCCCTAAGAGCATGCCCACCACGGAGCTACATATCGCTATCTGGATGAGTTTCATCCGGATAGAGAAGAAAACCCCCACTACCAACATGGGAGGGTGTGTGGAATTCCTTATAGGGGATGGCATTTAGGAAACGCAAATGCGTTAACCTGTATCTTTCCTATCACCATGCTTCTTTGACGTGTGTTTCTCTGATTTGATATTTTTTTTCACCTTATTGCTCCTTCTGAGCTAAAGTTCTTGAAGTAGTGAGCTTTTGGAGAAGAAYTGGTGGGGCTTTGCTTTCCTATCCCCATCTTTCTAGATGAAGGAGATAGGGATAGGGAAGTTCCTAGTGGAAATGCTCTAATAATAGCACATCTCTAACTACAAGAGAAAGGGGGGTATTAATTTAGTATTCAATTAAAAATTACATAGTAAAATGTCAAGTATTTTGAAGAAAATTTATTGAAAATATGTGTGTAGAACCTATCATAACCCCAAGTGTCTAGAGTCTTCTCCAAAATTGACAATTAGAGAAAAAACCATCATAAAGTACAGTTTGGAAGAATATTTTGGAATTGATATACAATTAGAAGGTGTAGATTTTGAGTTATAGATTCCATTCTTAAGGTTAGATTCACCAACATTATCACCAATAATTTTTTATAAATTTTGAAAGGAAAATTTTAAACTTCCTTCTAAACTCAATTATAAGCAAAATATTGAGTAAAATGTGTTGGAATGGATTTGAAATGAGATTCTCTTCACATGGTGATTTTTTGAAATTTTTGTGTTCTTTAAATCTATGACCTCATTTTTGCAAATCTGGTTTTGAACAAGAGTCTGCAATTTTGGCTTGGTCAACCAATTGACATACTTTTGCATTTGGAATTTTAGAAAAATATATACTCTAGTATCACCAAATCCAACCTTTTAACCCTGGAGCGTCTTGATTCATCCCCAAAATTGACGTCTTGAGAAAAATCATTATAAAATATTATTTAGAAGCATAATTTGGAATTTATATATAAATAAAAGTTGTAGACCGAGAGTTGTAGATTCCATCTGTACATTTAGATTCACCAATGCTATTACCAATATTGTTTTATAAATTTTGAAAGAGAAATTTCAAAATTCCTTCAAAATTCAATAACAAGCAAAATATTATCATTTTTGGAGTAAATTTTTTTGAAATGGATTTGAAATGAGGTTCTTTTGACATGGTGATATTTTCATATTTCTATTTTCTTAAAATTTATGACCTCATTTTGGCAAATCAAGTTTTGAATTAAAGTCAATGCAATTTTGGCTTGGTCAATCACTTGACATACTTGCACATTGATGATTATAGAAAAATATGTACTCTAATAACACCAAATCCAACCCTTAGATAGAACAATAACTTGATATAGTATCCCCACAAATGAGAAAACTTTCATTCAAGCAGTTGGGAAGATGAAACTATAGTTTCAATCTGTTCATTGTCCAGAAAATGGACATCCACTACAAGGGGAAGGGGTTATAAAATGACAATATTCAATCAGAAAATGCATATTGAAACGACTTGTGTTTTCAGTTAAATTTCTTGAAATTCTTGTGTCTAGGACTGCCATTAAACTACCTTGTTGAATGGATACAAAATGTCTTTTGAAGCGATTCAGGCTGACTTATGCAATTCAGTTGGGTGACTTAAAAATGAAGTAAATGCAGGTGATTTGTAATTGTTTTACTTCAACCTTTTCGTTGACAAGTGGTGGTTCAGTTATTCGGCACTTGGCTTCACTTCATTCGTGCTCTAGAGTTGATTTTTTTGAAATTATCAAGTCCACGTGTTCCAACTAGAAGCATTTCCGAAGGAAGAAATGCGAGTATTTCAATTGCTCATTTCATTGGGTTTTGAACTGCTTTATTTTTGTACACTGATAAAAAAGGTAGTCCCTTCCACTGGACTTCTRTGAATGTCAAGTACATGCACAAATGCCTCCAAAACTAACATTCAATGAAAACTACTCTAGCTAATACTGTCTACAATCAAATACACTTGCTGCTTACATATTGAGGATCTACCTGCACATTGCATTGCTTCCGCCAATGCACGCTACCCTCCTCTTTTTTTGCGAATCATGATGTGTGATGTGTCCAGAAAGAAGTGATTTGGAACGAGTTAAATCTCCATGTTCGTGGACGCTTCAAATGTGCGTGATGTCGTGCAAAAGAGTATGTGGCCATACAATAGTGTGTCCACTTKCTTCCTTCACACTTTGATGTTTCACTTGATTAGCCCATCCTGCTGGAATGGGACAAGCTTCAGCTGCAGCCAAGCTTGTGTACGAAGTAACTTTGACACCGCGCCATCCTTTTGGAATCACCTTCCTACCCAACTTTGACCCTGCCAACGCCATTACAATACCTTTTGCAATTTCTTTTTTCCTCCCACCGCTTACTGCAAAAAGCCGTACAACATCACCGGTGTCCACCTTAAAAAAAAATACATTCCATCTTCTTTTCCATCAGTTTGTACAGAACAAGATGAGTACAGACTTGATCATCAAAAATATAATTCTCCTCAAAGTGTTCAGTGAACAACACATCGGGAAAAATGCATCTACGCGGAATTCAATAGGACTACCAAAATTCTGAATGCCCTGACGCAAAAGAAAGTGCCGTCTTTCTACAATTGCGTGTCCTGACACTTAAATGTGCTAGTCATTAGCAACGTCATTTGGACGTCAATGTACGCTGCACAGTAGGACATTTTCATCCACGTTCCTCTACATTAATCTCCATACTCTTCCACATTGCACTCCTAAATAACTAGCCTTTCAATTCATTAGCGTGACTGTTGTAAGTGTTGACTTCTACTTCATACTACCTAACAAGTACATGGAATTGAATTTGGTTCAGGCTTCAAACAAGCACAAACATTCTCACCTCATTGCCGTTCAAATTGGTACTTTGTTTGTTCGGATTTACTTCTTCTAACGTGTTCATTAACACACCCTTGTTCGAGTCTGGTCCTGCGGACTCCAACTTCACGCGCACCTGCGGATCGAGTATTGTATTACTTTTCACTGTGGACACAGATTCCGCCAATACAAATGCATCACCGCTCACAGGAAAAACATTTTCCTTCATATCTGCATACCCTGTAGACACATGCACATACTTGTCAAAATTTATTATACTATCTTTTCATATACTCAAAGAATTCATTTATGAAGTTAATTCCGAATGCAATGACTGCGTTCAGTTGTGTGCAAACTAAAGTCACACCTTCAAAAATTCAATTTCATTTCCATGAGCAATGTGAATCATGGGGCCTTTGACTATATATGCTGTACACTGTACAAGCTTTAAATATCACAGCTCTCCTACTTTCATTGACCTATTATATTTTTYGACAAAGAAAAAAAGGCCCAACAACATTCGCATGTCCACGCACAGCATTCACCAGAGTTTGTAGATTAGTATTTCATTGTTTTCATGGTCTTCTTACCATTCATTGTGAGCCTTCATAACTGTGAATGCCGACCGACATAAAAAAAATGTACACAAATAAATTCCACAGATGATACAAACATTCTACTAACATCCTTCCGTCAGAATTATCTCATCCCACTTCCAAAACAAATGATGAACAAACAGCATTGTTTTTCAGACAATCCTTTCTATGTCGGAGCAAACCCACAAAAAAGAACACACATTAGTGGAAGACATGCACGTGGAACTGAACCCATGTGCTTCCCCCGTTCTACCACATCAATGAAGTTGAAATCTGCTTTGACATAGTTTTCTCACCCATACCTATTTGTGCTGTAGTGTCTTTCGCAAATTGAGTCGAAGAATTTCGACAGGCTTCGGTGGAATTATTCTGGTCAACAAAACCAACTTGCAGAATGGTAGTTTCATCGTTGGAAATAAAAAATTTTAAGTGCTCAATCATGTGCATATRRTTTTTTAACATACTACCATATGCACTTACAGGGARCAGTAGTTATATGCACATGATTGAAAAYAATTCTRTGYCATACAATGAATTGACCGACAYTKGAAGACAAATATAYAGAGACRATATCAATTTCAGCAGAARCATAGCAYTTGACAGACTAATGGTTGCTCTCAGACAATGAACTCGTGGTTCAATTATCTAAGTCTGCCCAAAACAAAGTCATCTAGGACTGTCTTACCTCTTGACATTGCTTCAGTTGATGCAATTCGTTTTGAAGACATTCAGTGCGGGCGTTCACATCCTCATCTCCTGAATTGAAAGAGCCACTTCCGCTTCGGGCATCCACACTTCTCTTGTCAGTTTGATAGTCGCCAAACTGTCCAGAAATTTTGTAAAATCATCGATTAGTAAAATACTGTAAACGACAACACGAACAACGAAGCTGACACATGCAATAAACTAGTTTCATTTTTTGCAATGGAATAATTATTAGAACTAACTCTAGAAGTACCGTATTCTGTATGCCGATGTTCGTTGGTACAAGCCGTATAACTCAGTCTCTAGACATCCATTTAAAAATAACACATTCAAACTTGCACGAATGCACGATGCTGTTTCCTGTAGAAAGTATTTATCTTAACGACATCCTTTACTGAAGAAACTCTCCAACTTCTACGGAATATACTTTAAATTCATTTCCATGCCCTATACACTATCACGTGCCATGAAGRGCACATACGTATCCACAATGAAGTTTATTTTTCACTAGCGCTAAAACAGTAATGAAATTACCTGTGCAATCAGTCGTGACTCACTAGCTCCTCATTGATCTTCTTGTAATATTCCTTTCCCTTTCTCGGTCGATTGCGTGCTTTGCGATAAATTGACCTCTTTTGTTGATTTTTTCGTAAGATCTTTTATCTTCTCCCAATAAGTGCTGATCTCATCGTTTGGTTTAGAACCATCAACACTTCTCTAGCACTTGTACTTCAACTGCATTTTCCTATTCCTCATGAATTTCGTAGTTGCCTTCTCAAACATTTCCCTTGATCTATGTTCAAATCCCTCGAACTCCCACTCTTTCTCCAGAGCATGCCATATACTATCCACGACATGCTTAGGGGGGTGGTTGATGTTGTCCATTGTCAGATCCAGTCTTCCACATTGACCCCGCACTGCAGCACGCCACTGATGCTTGTGAATACCCCGGGCTCTGCAGGTTCCGTCAACATGAATCACGTAAGGGAGCTTCTTCACTGCTTTACGATTGTTGGTGAACTCCTTCGCCCTTCTTGTTTGAAACATGTTCAGTCGTCGTGTTCTTACTAATTTCTGCTAAAGGCTCTCATTCTCAATGACGGGAAAATCTTCTTGGGAATCTGAACCTTCCCCAGCTGAAGTTCGCTGCATTCTGCTCGTTCGCCGCCTTCTTGCCTCTAATTTGTTGTAAGTTGTCTCCTTCCAAGTGTTGGGGGGCTTAGGTCCATCTGTGACTAGCAGCGGTCCTATGAAAGACATTCCCTGTGGACTAGGAAGAACAGTGTCAACACAAGGACTAGTACCTGTAGATGCTCCTGGAACACCAGCAATCAGTCCTGCGGATGGTCCCATCAACGCTGCAGTGGATTGAAAGAACGCACGAATAACCAACTCCTGGAATTCGACACCAAAATGTGATGACGCGAGTGTGCCGCCAGAGTCAGTATTGGCTACGTTGGATTCTGTTCGACGGAGGTTTGCCGGGTAAAYAGCGGCAACTGGAACAGGATTCCTTGATTCGCCGCCGTCGACCTGCATATCGACTTGCACTTGGTACAAGCTTTCAGCCGAATCATCCGTAGAGTACTCTGCTCCCCCGCTGTTGTACTCGTCCATTTCCTTGAATGGAAAAAACACATGGAAGCACAAAAACAAAAACTCAGAATTCCAAGTGCACATCATAGCACTTCCTACATCAAGTGCACATTATAGCACTTCCTACATCAAGTGCAGTTTGTTTTTGTTCTACAAATTTCAAACATATTATTTTAACTCTGCATTCCTCCCCCATGGACTATACATTCAAACATACTTGACTGTATTTGTGTTCCATTTCGTGTTCTTTGTTCTCCATGCACACGTCCTTCTCTTCGTCYGTCTCAATACATACGGGAAGGGACTTCAGCAAATGTTTATTTTCACCTTCTTTCTCTACTAACTGCACACATGAATTCCTCAAACACTGAATCCTAGGACTTCGACGGAGCTCCTGGTCTGTCTTTCCAATATGCTGACGACTTGCAACAGGCTTCTTCTGCACCTTCTTTTCGGATCTACATGACACCAATACAGCGTACACATGAGTTCTGGAGAACTGACTGCCATTCTAGGCCTCTAAAAATAGGGTTATTATGATATTCTAAGCATCCTCACGCCCTTCCCATGTCCCCGTCGTAACTGCATGGTCGCCTGCTTCGACACGTTCAGTCCGCACTGTACATTTTTCCACGTCGACTTAGTCATACTTGTCAACCAACAAAGGTAGCACTAATCACAGGACATAATCACCTCCTCTAAGAATTAGGGTGTCTAATTTTGTATCTCTGCATTTATGATGCAGTTCTCTCTCAACATGAAAAGACAGCTACGCGTATTCCAGTTGCAGAAAAGGTCCGTCGTTCCAGCAATTTCACCTTGCACCATGGACATTGACTTCCTATTCTCGGATACAGACTTCCTAGAAGACTACCTGGACTTCGTCTCTCTGACAGAGTTTTAGAAAAAAGACTGTGTTACTATGTAGTATTTCCTGTATGCTTTTAGAAACAGAGATGATTCAAACAACTTTGACAAGAAATAAGATTGAATTACACATTCCGAATGCATGGAATGGCTACTACGTATGCAATGAACTTTCTTCGCAAAAAATATTTAAAAAAAGGAAATAGACAGAGGTGAATCTGGGCACACACAACCCCAGCGAGTGCATCATCTTCTCGTTCCGCTCCACATTCTTCTTCCTCATGTCCTCGTATGAGTTGCATTCACCTTCAACAAACATTTCCGACGACTTAGGTCTACAACTATATTAGTCCACAAACAAACAACTACAATCTCCTAATTTCAGTCGCTCCCTTCTTAAACCATGTACCCAGATGCAAGTAGAAAGCCGAGTATGCAGTCAGAATTCACGTTCAAATCATTCACAGACAATGTACTACTCCCGTATTCTGTAGTGAACAAATGAAATGGTATCACAGTACCATGTAACACGCTTACCTTAATATATCATGGCGTTGACGACGTCGCTCCATATTTCACAATCTGGTCCAAATCCCAATGCACACAACTCCGCATATTCTTCCATGCAGTCTGTGGGACCATTTTGTGACACTGGATACCTACGGTAGACTTTAGAAAACCGCCACGACTTGGTCTCTACAGTGTTCATATGGCCCCCGGTCACTGTGCTATTCTTTTGTAGACAAATATCATATGTTCAACCTAAAATTTAGGGTTACAGTACAATGATACCAAAAAAGCCCTAATTCTTGTAGTCCGAGTTGAAGTTTTGAAAATTCTGAAAGTTCTCTCTCTTGCACTGTACGTCAATACAATTGCAAAGGCGCACCTTCCGTCTGCAGAGGTAGAGTGCGCTTTGTCATGGATAATCCAGAATTGGCAAAGGATGGTCCATTTTCTCTTCTCGCAATGGCTCTCAATGCGATGGAGCGGTCGCGTGCTAACGAGAAAGTCATCGGGAGCTACAAATGCCCTTGCACGCAATGCAAAGGTGGAGGACAGCCGATTTTGAGACTGTCCATCGAAACACATTTAAAACGACATGGACGAGACCCTGCTTTGACGCATTTGATGCTGGTAAGTCTGATTTCACCACTGTCCAAGTTCCACTGTTTCCACGCATTCCTGCTCTTCTTATAATGCTTAATTAAGTTCTGCTCTGCTGTAAGGGAAATTCCATCCCACATTTGTTTTTTTAAAGCATGCTGTTTCTCTATCTACAATCGGCCTGCACAGTATGTTCCTAGGTTTGCACTCTACACAGCGTAGTGTGCCAAGAGGACTTTCTCTTGTAAAATTCATTTGAACTATTCAGAGTCTAATGTTCTAGAAATTAGGTTATAAATTTCTGCGGTTCAAGTAAAACATAACAAGGTTTATTAGGTTCAACTTGTACACATACATGAAAATAAAATCAACGGTTTTCATTGCAGTATGAATTATGGAAATTGAACTCCCTGAACCTCAGTTCTCTTCACGACAGTATCGGAGGCAATCCATTTCCAAATCCTTCTATGATGTGTGCCACTCTTTTAACTGATTTCTCTGTGAATTTAATTCTCCAACTTCGACAAAAATTCTTTTTCATTGCATTACTGCTATCTGTCCCTTTACATTTCAGTTATCTGAATCTGCTTATTCTCGTCTGTTCAGCCTGAGGACCTTGATGTCCTCGATTTTCAAATCGATGGAGTCCAACCACAAAACGAGACTGCAGAAAAAGACTTCAATGTCCCACAAGAACAAACTGTGGACCAGAAGTTCGACTTCGAAAGAATGGCAAGGGAATGGTTCCAGTGTGTTGACGACCGAAGAGAAAGCTTATTCGCCGACAATGAGATTGATGCTGACGAATTGAACCAAGGAACAGAAGAGTCAAAAGACAACATCAACTCAAACATGGAGGAATGGCTAAAACAAAGCAAGGTACCTTTGTATGAGGGTTCTAAGCTGTCGGTTCTTGCATGTGTGCTTGTGCTGATGAACTTGGCACACTTACACAATGTAAGTAACGCTTTCATGGATGAGTTATTCTCATTCTTGAGACTGGATATGCTCCCAAGCTCGAACTCATTGCCCACAAATCGACACAAAGCCCGTCGATTCATTGACAGACTTGGCCTCTCCTTCAATACCATCCATGCTTGCCGCAATGGTTGCGTTTTGTTCTGGAAGGATAGAGCATGTCTGTCTAATTGTCCAAAATGTAATCTCTCTAGATATGTATCTGGAAGTACTTCCATTCCAGTAAAAGTCCTGCGCCATTTCCCGCTAATCCCAAGACTGCTTAGAATGTATCGTTGTCGTGACATTGCATCTCTCATGACTTGGYATAAAAAGAATCCGTCGGGCGATGGAAAAGTGAGGTCCGTTTTAGACAGTCCCGCATGGAAAGAAGTTAGAAAAATTGATAGTGAATTCTTTGAAGAGAGCAGGAATGTCAAGCTCGGATTAGCCTTAGATGGAATGAATCCTTTCGCGGATAAGTCGACGAGGCATTTGACATGGCCTGTTTTCCTTCTCAATTACAATTTACCTGGTTGGATGGTGACGAAAAGATTCTTTGTCATGTTGTCTCTTTTGATACCTGGGAAGGAATCAGTGAAGTCTGCAAACGTGGACGTCTATTTGGAACCACTAGTGGATGGACTTCTTCTGTTGTGGGATGGAGTGCCTGCGGTTGACATGTCTGAAAGTCCACAAGCAAGGAAATTCACACTGCGAGGTATTTTGTTATGGACCATCCACGATTATCCAGCTTATGGCTTGATCTCAGGCTGTGCCAACAAGGGCTACCAAGGCTGTCCCGTTTGCAGACCTCATGTGGACTCTAGGTTCTCGAAGAGTTTGCGGAAAAATATTTTTCAAGGACATCGTCGCTATCTTCCACGAAATCACCCTTTCAGGTCTATAACTGAATCTTTCAACGGAAAAGAAGAGCACCGCTACAGGCCTCCTCGAGTGTTTGGTATCGAGCACAGGAGAAGGGGAGAAGCACGGAAGAGGTGGATACAAGCCGGAGGCAAAGCTGGTACTGACAATGACCCAGCCCGACGGTATGGCGTCAAGCGGCACTCTATGCTCTTCATATTACCATATTGGGATGTAAGCTACACTGACTATACATTTTTTTTCAAACTCTGTAAGCATTTATTAAAAAATGGACTTACTGAAAGTGCCCGTCCTGTAAACATTGACCCAATACTGAGTCCACTCCCGTGGATTTCAATGTCCGTCCTAATGACATATTACAGAATTCTGATATTGGGTGATTGCATGAAACACCGTGTGGTTTTGGTAGCGTTTGGCATAGTACTCATGTTTTTTTCGGGAGTACTGTAAAATTAGAAAAACAATTTTAAAAAAATGTGAAAAATATATTTAATGTATATATCCATAAGAAGAAGGTACCCTATGAAGGAAAAGTGTAGAAAAATTCTCTAAGTAGGAGAACTAGAAAAGTGCAAAATTTCATGAAAATAGGTGTTTTGAGACATTTCCAATAAAAATTTCAAGTTAATTGGATTCATACTTCAAAAGTTATAGTAGATAATAACTCCGTCAATCAAAGTGTGACGCAAAATAGTACTAGTCTTTCATGCATTCACCCTATTGTAGTGGTGACACTCTGCCTTCTTGCATGCAGAGACTTCTTATCAGGCATGTCCTGGACGTCATGCACTGTGAGAAAAACATTGCAGACAACCTTCTCAGTACGTTGCTTGGTATGAAGGACGGTCTAGGGGTTCGAAATGATATGAAAGAAGCAGGTTGTAAGAGAGCGTTGCATATTCAACAAGAGAGGGCACCTGCAAGTGGATACCATGTCCCTAGAGCTCCATATGTTCTGACGACTGAGAGTAAGAAAAAGCTTATTGAGAGATTGAGGACCTTGAAAACCCCGACCGGCTACATGTCCAATTTGAAGTCTAAAATTGACCCAGACGGAGCAACACACGGTTTGAAGAGCCACGACTACCACATGCTTCTTCAATACATTCTTCCTGTGTGCCTTCGTGGATTGCTTCCTGACCCGATAATGAAAACAATTTTGCAGCTGAGTCAAATTTTCAGGAAAATCTGTCAAAAGGTGCAGGATCCGGCAAACGTGGAATTCATGAATGAAGAAGTGGCTACGCTCATGTGTTTGCTGGAACGCGATTTTCCTCCTTCTTTTTTTGATTCCATGTCACATTTGCTAGTGCACTTGGTAGAAGAGTTGCATTTGTGTGGCCCCGTTCATAACCGTTGGATGTATCTTTTGGAAAGGTACATGAAGTACATGAAGTCCTATGTTCGCAACAAAGCACGGCCAGAAGGTTGCATGGCAACTAAAACTGCAATGGAAGTAGGCCTTGGTTTGTCAACCGAATACATCCTAGAGTGTGAATCTACTGGAAGACGCGTTTGGGATGCGGAGGAGGAACTTGGAGATTGCGCAGAGGTCACTTGTGCTGCTTACAAGCTTAAAACTCTTTTAAGTGAGGAGCGTCAATGGGCCCATTCCTGTGTGCTACAGAACTCCATTTGCCTAGATGAATTGAGAGAGTAAGTTCTGAATTTATGCTTGGTAAATTTTTCTTTTCCCGTTCTGCCCTAACCCGATGTACTTATGTTTTCATGTGGTCCTTCATGTTTAAATGTTAAAACCTGCAGTCCAAACATGCCTTGCTCACTTCAGACTGCAAGGACGTAGTGTTTACTGATATGGTTCATGTGTCTTTTGGAATGCAGATCCCACAAACAATTGACAGTGGAGGTAACACATGCAAGGGCAGAGCACTGGCGTGGCGTACATCCGCGACATCGRAAAAATATGGARTWCCCTRCTCAAYTRAAGACAATACYTGATTTCCCTGAATGGTTACARAATTYGGTGCAAGCTGGAAATGGGACTTTYGAAGATGATGTTGTGGATTTGTCGATGCCACCTAAGTGCAAGACACGTTCATTCAAGTCGATGAAAGCATACGGCAAGCACTTCTGTGTATGCACAGTCGAGGATAATTTGATCACAACTGACTCTGGTGTAACTGTCACTTGTGAAACATTGCAATGAAGTGGTGTTTTAGATGCACATCTTATCTCAGGTCCAGTGACATACTTTGGGAAGGTGTAGGAGATTCTGGAGTTCGACTACAAGCGCCTGAAACCTATATTGCTACTTTGTGATTGGGTTGTGCCAATATCAAGAGGACCCATCGCATGTATGAAAATAGACAAATATGGATTCACGTTGATCAAGTTGAACAGGTTGATGCAGAGGTCAGGGAATTCATTTGTTTTTCCACTGCAGGCATCACAAATTTTTTTCTCAGATTGCAAAGATGAACCGGAGTGGTCGACAGTTATTCACATGGACCCAAGGTCTACTCGTGTTTACAAAGATAGCAATGTTGATTCCACTTTTCCTCAATTCAATGCGGACAACGAAATGCAGCTGGACGAAAACTTTGAAGTTGAAGAGGCGAGGGTTGACTATTCGATTGGTTCAAGTGAGAGATTTGGAGAGCACGTCACGATAGAGGATTTAGTTGCTGCTGATCTCGTTGTGCAACGTGAAGCTGAGGAGCAGGAGCAAGAAGGATTCGAAGACGACACTATACTGGAATTTTTAGAAGATGAAGAGTAGGTGTTCCGGACTTTGCGACGGCGGCGCAGAGTCTTCTTAGGTTTGTTATACCCGTGACAGGTACGTTGGAAAAATTATATTACCGGAATCATTTACTTGCCACAATGCCACCTCGTTGAAGTGAGTTTTACTTTTTTGAATCCATGAAGGTAACAGGAAACTGAGAGACTTCGTCCTGTAGCTGTTGCAGTGAATAGAGTCGTCAGAAATCATTCATCGCCCCTTTTATTTTAGAATAATATAAATACATATTCGCTAGTAAGGCACGGATCTCGAGGTTACTTCCTTTTAACAGGGAATGGCAATCCCAGACTTCGTATTCTTTGGAACTAACTTCTAAAGTAAGTGAAGATTCTCTATTAGGTAAGATGAGTTTGCGTGTCCCAACTTTGTGTTGCTAGGATTTGTATCTATATTATAACACCGTCTCTGAAACATTTCATCTGAGAACGTTTTTCGACTCCGTATTTCGGAATGACAAGATATAGTGCTATGTTCGTTTTTGCTGAAACTTTATCAACGGTAAGTTTGCGGATCTCATGTGTTGTGAGTTATAAGTCTTCTATTAAGGTTATAGTTATGAAGAACTCTAACTGAAATCTCTGTCTCGCTTGCGCAGGTTCAACTTTTTGTATCACCGTTGTGTATGTTCGTAGTGTTGGTCAAGCGGCTCGTCCATTTTTTGCTGTGCATTATTTGGGTCGTTTGGTGTTCTTTTGTAAAACCTCTTGCCGATTTTTGTGTAACCGAAATTGGGGAAAGTGATGATGTTGTAACCTTCACGCAAAATGAGGTTGAAGCCATGACGTTTGCGGAAGTCTCATTGCCTTCGTATAAGAAGTTTGAGTCTTCTGTTACGTTCGTTGCTCCATCAAAGTCTGTGAAGTTTTATGAAGTGCGAAAAGGATTTCACCCAGGAATTTATAACACATGGGCAYAGTGTAACARAGAAGTCTCARGGTATAGCAGAGCTAGGTTTCAATGTTTTAGGTCAATCTCTGATGCTGAGGATTTTATGAGGCAGGAAGAGTCTTAGCTATAGCATTGAGGTAAATGCTGAATCCTTGTTTGTTTTTGTATTCTTTAAAAAGAGTTTTTGCTGAGCTTTTGTAAAAAGGTCCGCATACTGTTCATATGCCGAAATAAAAGAAGTTTCGGCCCTTATGTCTTCAACTTTAATTCTGACATGGTGATGTTGTAGTACTATATGCTTGGTGCGCGAATGCAGTAGATGTTTTTTTGCCAATTTGATGCACGTCATGTTGTCACTCCATATAGTAGTCGGACCTCCCTGACAAATAAAAAGTTGTTTGAGTAATCTCCTGAGGTATGCCAAATCTTGTTCTCATTCAGATAATACTGTACACTACGCCTCAGTAGTGCTTAAAGCAAATATGTCTTCCATGTTGCTGTTCAAATGAATAGGTGCCATGCCAAAGTTTTGAATGCTACTGGAGATGAAATTTCTTGTATAAGGACCTCCAGCATGTTCAGAGTCCACAGAAGTGGTGAGTTATTTTTTTCCTTCATTTCCATAGTGATTTCCATAGTTCACTTTTCTTCTTGAGAATTTAAGTATGAGTTCGGCAAGAGGTAGATGCATTTCATGTGGCGCTTGCATTCTTTTGTAGCAGGAGGTTACTGCAAACATTACGTCCGCTCTCGTTATTCGCAGATGAAGAAGTATCCGTATTCATGATCATTATTGGGACGCATTGCATGGAGTGGAGTTCATTTAACGTTGCAATTTGAGTCCTTGATTAATGACAACTGCAGTTATCTCGGATGAATAGATTCCCAATTTGGTAAGCCACTTTGAACATATCTTCTTTTCTGTAACCGAATCCCAGTGGCTTTTATATGAATCTCAGCTCCCATGTATGAAAACGCTCTACCGAGGTCTGTCCTTTATAAAGTTTGCATTAGTTGTTCCATTGTAGTTGCAATATATTTTTTGACATCCCCTGTAATAAGATATACAYAGACATATAATAGGATGTTCGTGTATTGTACATTTCAAATAGAAAAGTATAAATTATAATCCTTCTTGCTCCTTTGGAAATTCTGTTGCTTCGAAGAAGAATCAATTTCAGTAGACCAAGGTCTGGGAGGTTGTCAAACACCGTTTGGAGCTTGCTTTAGTGTGCACATTTGCCATTGTGTATTGCTTATTTTCCATCCATGAGGTATATCCATCAACACTTACTTTGTGAATGTGCCATTCAAAAAAGCAGTAATGTAGATCACGGAAAGTCCCACCCTSTACGTGTAGTTAGTGGCAGGATGAGACAGATGGTTCACCATGTAACCACCGGTGCGAGAGTTTGAAATAAATTTTCGCTTTCAATTTGCTTCTCTCTTTTTGCTAGAACGCGCCATGAACTTGTCTGCAATGCCTGCTGATGCCTTCTTAGTTGTGAATATCCATTTGGAATTCTGGAGTTTATACTGTACACTAAACTTCATTTTGTAAGTTTAATAGGATGGTTAATTATGTCGTGACAATAATATAATTGCCAAAAACTGTAGAACTTCTACAATTTCAGTAGCAAAGGAGTGCAGAAAATGCACGTTTCTAGAGCACACGCTGACGATATTGTGACAATGTCTAGCATGCAGGAAAATAGATTTTGCAGGTTGGTCTGTGAAGCACGTTTGTAGGCAGCGGTGCGTGCATGAGTGGTTTTAGGAATGAGCAGGTACTGTCAATTTGGTATTTTTAATATGAATACATGTACTAAAGGTGAAGCGAATTTGTACAACCAAAATTCTCTATGATGAAGCATGCATTTTGTTTGGTCCTAAGCAATTCAAATCTTTATGCCCATATTGTGCTTACTGTGATGAGGTCGTCCCGTCTTCGGACTACCACGTTCGAATTTAACGAAATAATTATTTCCTCAACGAATTAGGCTCCAAGATATGGTAACTTTTTATAGAATGGATAACTTAAGTGCCAGTAAAATGATGCACACCACATTCTAATTGTTGTAAACCACTGTTTTTGTTTGCCAGCATTCCGGAGTACACCTTGATAGGAAGTCGTGCTTGTGTTCGATAGTTCTTTCTGATTTGTAAGCAGGGGTTGCATCGTAGCTCGTACTGCAAGGCTTCAGTAGCTTTAAATATTATTTAACATAATTTATAATTGAAAGACAAACCAAAATTTTTTATGCTTTTAAATGTACTTATTACTGAGAACTATGACGTCCTACAAGCATTTCAATAATGTGAACATGCAGAGAGATTGGCATTGTATCTGATGTGGGCAGTTGATGTTGCTTGATATTTTTTTCTTTTTCAGTTACTTCAACATCTCTGCAGAGGAGGGGCTAACGAAGGTGTCCTGGACTTCTGGCCTACTGACAATCACATGAAATGAGTGGGGCACTTATCCCAACATATTATGGCGTCCAAGGCTGACRTTTGATGAGAGATGCGGATGTCCGGAAAGGGAGGACACAATTCTATGTTGTGTTGTGCTAACATGTCAACCAAAAGAGGTAAGAGCTTCTTTTTAATTTCTGATGGACAGGGAAAATTTAGTTCCATTGAGAAGAGTCTAACTACGTACTGCATATTGTGGGTAGACGGCGATTTGTTTGATTCCTTTAAAGTCTTCGACGTTCTTAGTGAAATAGAGAGTGAATAGAAGAAAAAGGAATGTATGCTGATGTTTTCAGTTCTCAAAATGTTGRAAGTATTAATTCCATGTTGCAAATGGTACTTGAAGGGCAGAACAAGTTGTTTCCAAATCCTAACAACCTATTACACTGTAACTGGAACAATTTAAATTTCAACATGTTAATGAGAATGACCATCAGTTCACCTGGAATAAGGTGTTTTACAGAGTTTCAGTGTGGCCACATTGAGAATTGATTTTGCACAATCTGTTCAAACTTTTAAATTTTGTGTGTGAATTACAAGCCTCCTGGAGGCCATCAACTTTAATTTAATGCAAGAAAAAACAAACACTGAAGTACAGATGGTGGAACCAGTTGATGTAGATGCTTGATGATCCAGTGAGCAGGCCTTAACATGTAAATGAAATTGTTGATGCATGCTACTTAATTAATAGTTAATAGATGCATGGGAGCGAATCCGTATGTATGACCTCAAAACAGAAATGCTAGTGTACTACATGACTGTTTTTTTTGGGTTCTTTTTAAGTAGTCAATATTTGCGAGAGAATATAAAACCTAATTAGCTGAAAGACTGCTTTTGAGTTCAGGTACAGTATTCCCTTCGTCGACAGAACTATAAACAGTGGTAAGAAAACAAATAAATGATCTTATGTTCCTTATGATTCTGAATAAGTGCAGGACAGTTCAAAGTTTCCGAATGCAAACAGTCTTCTAGGAGGAAAATAAGGGTCTGGGGATGAGTAAGCACTGTGGAGTTGCTGTCATGCAAAATGGAGTTTTGCTTACTACTTGCGAAGCTAACAAGAAACTGATTGAACAGAAGTCTTCGGAGTTCTGCAGTCGACTGTGAAGGTATGATGCGATTGAATCTGCAAGGACTGGGCAGTAGCAATTGAGGCAAGTCTACATAACATTGTGGGCAGGGAATGTTGGAGAAATGTACCAAACTACCTTGCTCAATGCATAATAGTTTCATGAAAGTCTAGTACCTTGGCAGGCCATTACTTTTTGTTTTCGAAAGTTATTTCAAATAAACAGGAATTCCAGTTGCAGAGAAGGTGAAGAGCTTACAGAGGAAGTCAAGTCCTGAATCGGCAAGGGTTAGGCTGATGAGTATGGGGACTGACCAAGCAGTCGCACATGCATCGAGCAGTACGTGTACAAAAAATGGAGGAGAACTATACAGAACAGAATTTCTTACAAGTACATACTATCTACTATCTACAGCAAGCAGTCCATGGAACTTGGAAATGCGAAAACGCTTTCCAAAGCGATCCGAGCTCATCCAGAAGATGTTACGTCCGCATGATCGACAGTCACATATTACAGTACTGCTTGTGAGCATCATGGTGGTCCTTTCCGTAAAACATTGTCCTCGGAGGAACAGAATTGGAGGAGGAGCTTCGATAGTAAAGCGCGACATGGAGGCCGGCATCGTCACCCTATTTTGTATCCAAAGACGTTGCGCCACTAGTAGAGAGATGAGTTACCTTGAAGTGTGAATGCTGGAGTAGAGAAAATCGGAGGCGTTCTCCCTAGACGATGCAGTGTCTGTCCATGAAATCTCTCCAACCCGCTCCGAAGGACACATGCATTTGGCCTCTCTTGCAAGACACATTGACTGTGACTCCCCAAATGAGTACGCAGCCATCGTATTGGAGTAAAACCTCAATGTTCTTGAATGCATCCGCGTGGGCTTGGTAGAACCAAGGTGGAACCTTCAGCAGGAGACGACGGAGTAAGATTAGTGAATATTGTGGTGCAAGTGTTTCAAGCATACAGAAGACAAAGGTAGCACATAAGGAATAAGATAAGCAGCAGCGACAGCTCAGTAGACAGTATACATGGATGGTACCAGCGTTCAAGAATTTTTAACAATGTCCACGCATGTATGTGCATCCTGCACTGATTGAAAGAGAATGTTGCAGAAACATTGAACTAGACGCTGGCTAGGAGCGAGGTAGTTCAACAAATGGAAGCATGAATGCATCATTGCGTGAAAAGCGAAACTGTTGTAGTCGATCGTTTTCAATGCTGAAATGTTACAGCGTACATGAAGCAATTGAAGCATAGGTTCTTCGACAGGCAAGATAGCAGATGAGAAGGTAAGGAAACAAACCATGTCTATTGCGGAAGAGTTCTTCATGGTTTTCTAGAATGTTTTATGATGAAATCCTTGTTCCTTTCCGTTTCTAGCAGGTTGGCATCCGTGACGATGATGAGGCATTCTGTTCGCACGATGTATCAAGAAAAACTAGAGAGGAGTGCAAATTCCGGAGCGTATACAGGAAGAAGGACGTGCTGGATGTATGAACTGAAAGCACAGTCTATCGGGAGAGACGACCTCAGTAGCGGACGGAAAAAAATGACTGAAATAGTGAAGGAAGAGGAGAACTTCAAGAGTGAAGGGAGAGTCTTACACTGTCAATGCAAACGCATTATTGCCTTAGGAACATGCGATTTGGTGAAATGATTTACGATATTGTTGATTACATTTTGATTGAATTATTCCATGAAAATCAAAGTGCTTGATATGTATCTTCTATATCCGTACAACTCATTATTTTGTGTCATTAAGTCTTGGGATTTTGGAGTGACTTCATGAAGCTCCCAAAATCTTTGATGTCAATTCATTTTTAATTGTCAAGAATTATGTCTGTCTATGTTCGGTGCTGAGACTGAACACAGTGATAAATTAAAAATAACAATTTTCCCTTCAGCTGAAATGAACAAGTCCGTTGATGGTGCCAGAAAACCCGATTTGCTTTTCGTTGCCATTGTTGGCCAAAGATAATTCAAGCATTTTTCCCCACTTCGAATTCAGTCACTCCCTGAAAGCCACGCATTCGCAATAAATGCGGACAATGTAATTTGTATAGTCATCAGAACATGTATTTGGCCTACATGATATTAAGCATAGTAACAGTGAAGTTTTGAATATCGGAAATTGAACATGAACCAGTTACACCAGTCTATCTGATTTGTAAATTTAAAAAAAATAATAATAATAACTTACTTTGAGGGTAATTTGGTTGAAAAGGGTTACCTAAATAGTCCAGATCATGGACAGGCGACCTAAAATGAAAACATTTCAGTGGATTGGATCGATGCTCGTGACTTGTAAGCAATCTAATGTGGACAGGCGACCTAAAATGAAAAAATTTCAGTGGATTGGATCGATGCTTGAATTTTGTCAAGGTTTACAACAAGATAAATTTTTTAGTTGTTCATGTAATGTAGAAATGTGCAGATTCTAACTTGTCATAAGTTCATGATTTGGACTTTAATTTTTTTTATTATTGGAAACACATCCCAAAGTACTTTGACTAGATATAAGAAAATTTAAATTTAGACATTAGACAATGAGCATGAATTGCTTCAAAGTTGGCTGAAAGACAAAAGTCATAGAAGAGTTGGTAAAGCAAGGTTACCAAAGCACATTGCACTACAAATTTGGGCAAATTTGTAATGGATGTAAAGATAGACAAAAATTATGCGAAAGCGCTTGTGACTTTAAATTTTTATTTCTTCAACACTCAACTCAATGCCCAACGGACTCTATGGTCACTCAAAATTTTAGTAATTAGACTTTATATAAGTCAATGCATAAACGAACTCCAATTTATAGTATTGCATTTAAGGGTGACATTAAAAAAGCACCTACAATCATAAGGTGGTTGAGCATCATTTTTTGTACTTGTCAAACTTTCAAAAGGAAAAAATCATATAAACTAGGTGAGAGCAACTATAGAGGCCATTTTATTCAAAATATGTAAAAATGAACTACTTGTAAAGCAAAGTAGTTCCGAAACAATCCTCAAAACTTTGGTGTAGAAAAAGTTTTTAGAAAATTTTCTAAAATATTTGAAATTCATAGAATATCCTTAGAATATTTGTCTCATACCTACCTCCTACAATTTAGTATCCTTTGTATGCAACTAACTTATTTATTTGACATGTAGTGCCCTCTTTGGATTATCAAACTCTTTATTATGACATTTACATGCAAACTTTTGTGGCATAACAATGTATGGTGATAAAATTACAAAAAAAAATAGAATCAGAAACATTGTGATGTAGTCCAAAGTCTRGGTGTATGGATATTGGATTCATATTAGAGAAGGTGATACTAAGATTTAGGTCGGGAATATAAGTTGTGATATTATGGATTGGTGAAATATGACTTAGTTAGTGAAAGACTTATTAAAAATGATTTTAATTAAGACTTTGTAAGGAGATTGGAATTTGAACTCGGAGAAACTTTTGGAGATGTGATTTCTAAAACTTGATGAGGGAATATATATTAAGTCGCATTATTTAAGGCTTGGTAAAAAGCTTGCCAAGATGTCATATTGAGGATTTGAGGCTTGGTAAGAGGATATGAGATGTGATACTAGAATTTTGTGATAGTTTTGGAGATGAAATATTAGGGCTTGGTGAAAGATTTGGAATTGGAAATAATAGCTTAGAGAAGGGCTTAGAAAGAAAAACTAGGATTATGTGAAAGGTTTTGAGTTAAGATACTAAGACTTAGTGAGAAATTACATTATTTGATTTAAGGACTTTTAAGTCATATAATTTTAACTCCTAAAATATTAAAGGGTATTCCAGATTTCCAAAATAGTAGAGATGTATCATAAAATACAATTTAAAATAATAATTCAATGATGAATTTCAAACAAAAGTTGCAAAACATGATCAACAAATCATCTCCATATAGTTAGATCAATTTTTACTTTAATTGATTTTGTTTAATAAAATTAAAAATTATATATAGAATAGTTGTAGATTTAAATATACATTAAAAAGGTAATTAAGTAATTTTTTAACCATGTATTCAAAATTTATCAAAATTGTTTCTCCTTATTGCTACTCAATGGCACATGTTGTGTAAAATTTCAAAGAAAAATAATAAAAAATTTATTTGTAGTGAGCTGCCCAAAATTGCTATGTTGCCAAAAAAATGCAGCTTGGTCCTTAGGGATTAATAAAGATGCTAAGAAAAGTAGTAGTTAAGTTTGAAAACAATTCAATTAAACATACCAATTAGGTTCAAGATCCAAGTTGTTAATTATGATCAAAGAGATTGTTTCAAATATGTCCACTTCTTTTCAAGATGTATTTTTTTCTTACAATTATTCTAAACAACACATTAGAAAAAAAAAAATAGGGCATATTGAGGGGTATTTGACTTTGGCTAGCAATGCAAATACAACAAAAGCAAGAAATTTAAATGGTAATAATTTTATCCAAAAACATTTTTAATATTTTTAGTATTTTTTTATAACAAAAACATTGTTTTTTTATTTTCTTGTATTATATATATATATATATATATATATATTGTATATATACAATATATATAGTATCCCATTATATTGTATCTCAGTATTTGTATCCCAGTGTTCGTATCAAGATCAACGGCAAGGAAGGGGGAGGATAATTTTCAAGAAAAAAATCAATGGCATGTGATTTTGTCGAGAGAGGGGGGGACTAATGCAAAACAGGAGGTGTATCCTCTCTTTTGAGGAGATAATGGGACTTTCCGGTGTTGAAATTGGATGTGAACTGGGCACAACACCCCAAACTATTTTTGATCATACAAAGCAATATAAACTTTGAGGTACTATCATCTCTCCAAAGCCTTCCACGGTGATTGCAAGAAAGACCAACCGGTTTTTGTAGCGTTAACTAGTACTTGCTAGTACTAGCAACTTTTTGGAAAAAAATATTTAAAAATAAGCTTAAATTTGTATGATTAGCATAATACTACAAATATCATGTTACCAAAATTTGAGATCCAAAAAAAAAATAGGTCAAAAATTATTCACAAAATAGAGTGACGCATTTTTTGAAGAAAATAGACACTTTGACATTTTAATCACTACAAGAGAAAGGGGTGTTTTAAGTATAGTCCTAGAGATAAGATTTTAAGTAATGACCTATAAGGAGTCTTTTAAGTAATAATTTACTAAAAACACATGTCTTTTAAGTAAAATTTTACTTAAAAGACATGTGTTTTTAGTAAATTATTACTTAAAAGACATGTGTTTTTAGTAAATTATTACTTAAAAGACTCCTTATAGGTCATTACTTAAAATCTTATCTCTAGGACTATACTTAAAACACCCCTTTCTCTTGTAGTGAGTTTGTAAAACATAGGGAAGATTATTTTTTTTTAACTAAAAATTGGAATTTTGGAAGAACTTTATGATAAAGAGATTTCACCAAAAGAATGATCTTAAAACCATCTTGAATGTTCAAAAGTGAAGGCACAAGAAAGCCTTGTTAAGTTGTTAGCACACATGTAGAGGACGTAAAATAATTTTTTAAAATTCCTTTTGGTGGATGCATGCTTGCCTAGTGCGGAATTTAACAATAAAAATTGAACTTTAGATCATTAATTTTGGGTATTCCCTAGTACTACAAACCCCTAAACTGCAAAATGTGACAAATTAGTTAAATTAAATTTAAATATAAAATGATTTTTTAAGATTTCTTGATTGCTATCAAGATAGACATCTGAAATACAAATTGCAAGTTAATTGGGTTTATGCTTCAAAAGTTATAGTGGATAATAACTCCTCCATTTCAAGTGTGACACAAAAAAGTCTTTTATGCATTCACCCTCCAATAGAAGATGTAAGCTAAACTTTCATGTAACAAAGAACAATTGGCATGACCTATAGTTATTGATTAGATTTCAAGAACCTCGTGCTACTATAACAATTCAAGCCGAAATAACAACAAAAGTTTCCATGCGCACATAGAGGAAATGTAATCAAGCTCTTGGCTTCAACAATCATGTTGCAATCACAAAAAAAATTCTCAAAGATGCACACAATAGACGAAGGTTTGTTGTTGCTCAAACTCATATGCACTAGAAGACTTGTGGATTTATATGGATGTACAAATTATCTGTTGAGGTTGGCAAGCATTCACGATCAATGTAAGTTTGGTGTTAAGTTTATGAAAGGTACTCATGAGATTGCTTATGACCTATGTTTAAGTTTGGTTGTRTTTTTGTCATGATGTGGGGTACTTTTAGTGACTATAATAAGTCTCCCATAGTCAACATGCCACCAAGTATGCCACCAAGTAGGAGAATTGTTGTTGATTTTGTTGACATTGTATAAAAAGGAAGTACTATTTGGTTTCTATTTTAGCCATGATCATTTGAATCATATGATTATAATGGAAGATGGTACTCTAGTGCATTGCACTAATCACAATTGTCTATCTCATATGTCTTGCCTAACTCCCCAAATTTGAATCCCATAGTGAATTTGTGCTAGAAAATTGTGAAAGACCATTTTTGAAACAAATATTCAGCATAGAATATGGAACAAATGGCTCTGACAATTCATTTTGAACTTGAAGGAGTCTCCAAAGATGTGATTGATGTTCTCCTTTCCACATTGCCTCATAAAATGAAGGTTGTTATTGATAGTCACTCAAAGTGGTACTACTAAATGGTAGAGGTACATGATGCCAAAATAAAATAATCCTAGTTGATGTATATATTATACTTTTCTACGTGAAAATATTCCATAATGTGAAAATACAATAGAACCTCCCTAACTCAATAAGATTGGGACCGGTCTGACATATTAGATAAGAGAAGTTATTGCATTGGGGAGGGACATGATCTTTGTATGTGGTTCATGGTGTTATCCCCTCTCCACCTAAAGTCCAAACATGTGTAAAAACATCCTTGCTTTTCAATTGCTATAAGTCTATTTCAGTGAGGTATGAAAATCTCAACTATACAATCTTGTAGTGTGCATGTTGTTGATGGTGTTAAACAAATTTGGGCTCATTTGACCGTGCAAATTGAAAGATTATGATGTTTTAGTGTTGAGAAAAGATGCTGAAATTCTCTTGAAAATACATTTGGAGGTGAAAATCAATTTCTAAACCTACTCAAATGAAAAAACTTTAAACTTCAAAGTGATTCAAAACCAAAAGACAAACACTTTGGTGAAAATAAATATCATTCAATGTATTCAATGTAATCATTGTGTTCGCAAAATTGTTTTGAAATGTCAAAAAACAATGAAAAAGTAGCAAAAAAGCACATCTATGGTTGAATCTCCCTCTACTATGATGCTTCTCAGTCATTTATTATCTTTTGGATTGTTATTAATATTTAACCACATAAAATAGACTTATATGTAAAACTTTTGCAAAAAAAATGATTGAAAACGGACTAAATATGAAGAAGTTATAAGGCATGGAAGTTCACTGTAAAGCAAAAATGTCTAGATTTTGAACTTCCAATTACTCCCAAACATTCAAAACAACTTGGATTGACATGAAAATTCTACCACAATAACTAGACCTTAAGATAAACAAAACCAAACAAATTTTCATTGAAAACAAACATTTGATGAAAAAGTTACAAGCCCCCGAAGTTACAGCTAGTTGCATGCAAATGAATGTGGTGAACTCAAATTGAACCTATGAACTTTGAATGGCTCTGAGAAACTCAGTTCATCTTGGATTGATTTGAAAATTTTACCACTACAACTAGACTAATATGCGCAACTTTCACAACAAGTGTTATTGAATTTGGACTTTGGATGCAAAAGTTACAGCACTTTGAATTTGACTGACAAACTGTGTGAGGACATTTTTTGTCCCCTCCTGCAGTGAGGAGTTAAGCCAGGACCAACAATCAATGTTCTTTGACAGAAATTAATTGAGTTAGAAAGGATTGAGTTAGGGAGCTTCCAGTAATCCACAGTACTCTCTCTTGAGCTTTTCCGTTATTACCCTTTAATCCTTTATGGTCTTAACGTCAATTTCATGAAAAAATTTCATAACTTGACAACAATTCAAATTTCACAATCCGTGCAAGGTTGAAATTTGAAAATTATCTGTTTCTCTGTACGTCAGCATCTTAGCTGCTGGATTTATACTGTAACGAACTGTCACACTGATTTTTATTAGCGCCCAGGATCTGATTGATTGCACCAACTTAACAAAATTGGAGATGAAGATACCAAGAGCTTAGAAGACTCACTCAAGCATCTAACAAATTAACTGTTGTAACTTACATTGATCAGTCAAATCAACACAGACAGAACGATCGATTCTAGAGTAATTCAAACATGGAGAATTTTGTTAAATTTGCGGTATTTTTGCGCCAAAAATGGCGATATTCTGCACCATTTTAATGAAATGTTGTGCCAAATTAGTGGAATGTCATGCAATTTCTAACATACTTTGCTATTTTGATGGAATGTTGTGCCATTTTACCGTAATGCCGCCATTTTAATGAAATTTACCGTAAACCCAATTTACAAATTAAAATCGAATCGTTCGATCGAATATAGGACCACGTACCTGATCGAGGACTAGACATCAAGATCGATACGCACATCTACGGAGTTGCCGATCGATCGATCGAGGGCTTCCAAGAAATTCTGGCCTTACTCCGATCCGGCCTCGCACTGCATTGATCGATCAATGTCGAATTAATTAAGTGAAGCAGCTTGCAATTGCTCGATCAAGCTTTTGCCGGCACTTCGAACGATCGATACCCAGTACGTAGTACGTATATAATACTGTATGAATCATATATGCATTAATTCGAATTCATCCCTGTCTGCTRTATATGATCTCGAGGCCTCTCGCTCGCTCCTTCAATTCGATCTGTCTGTATATCGATCTGACATAGGAAGACCGGGAGGGTGATACCGGGGAGGGTATTCAGTTTCAGTATGTAACTATACCCCCCAAACTTTCTATTTCTAGGAAGTTTGGGGGTATAGTTACATACTCAAATCTTATACCCTCCCCGGTAACACCCTCCCGTTCTCCCAGTGTGATAGAGTGTCTCAAGTAGACAGATGGTGAATTTCGTTAAAATGGCAGTCATTCGATCCGCAACTTTGGCACTAGCTTTAATTTACAGTTTCGACGTACTGCGCGCGCGGTATGAAATCCATCAATTAATAATATACCTGTCCTACAGTAGATGGTTGAGACCACTCGATCAGAAAATGGTATATGGAATATGGAATGTATGTAGCCATTTTAACGAAATTCGCCATGCAGTCGATCATTTCTGCAAGTGATCGGAAGATGGTTTGATTTCATTTCGACAATGGAGTCGTCTTTTCTGTCGCTGGGGATCATCGAAATCTTGAGGAGTTGCCTCATTTTAATACGTACGGCACTTGGTAAAAAGGAATGGCCCGATTCGATCGCCGTTTAATTTGTGCAGAATCGATCTTGCAGTACGTGGCTGTATGATATGATATGTGGCAGCTTGCATTCATTTGGGARGTCCCAACAGCTCAGTACAAGAAGAAGACATGCCATGCAATGGTTGTGACAAACTKTTCTCAATATTGTCAGATCTATTGTTGTATGCACAAAATTTGAGAGGAATTAGATGAGTGCTCAAAGCATGCATGGAAATTTTGTTATTGAAATGGCATATAAGATCTATCATTTTTTCATTCCATTCCTTGTTTAGCCTTAAAGTCTAAGACTAGATTTCAGACCAAAGTAAATTCCTTTAGCCCTAAAGTCTAAGACTAGTATAGATTTCAGACTGAATATGAGTCTAAATTGAAAAGCGCCAAGTTTGTGGAATAGCGCCATTTTAACAAAATATAGGTTAATACATCGTCACTTTTTGCAATATTATTATGTCTA
Source organism: Pleurozium schreberi (assembly GCA_006891605.1). Taxonomy (NCBI): domain Eukaryota; kingdom Viridiplantae; phylum Streptophyta; class Bryopsida; order Hypnales; family Hylocomiaceae; genus Pleurozium; species Pleurozium schreberi. The sequence goes on along the minus strand of VACF01000770.1, from coordinate 55,358 downwards.
ACAAAATGTCTAGACGCTACTCATGTTACATTTGACATTACGGGTAGTAGACTCAAAATCCAACCAATTCACGATCTCAACTTACGGTGAAGACATTGACACAATTATGTGCTCTCTCCAAGCAGGACACTTTTTTTTTATTTAAAACACAAAAGCTGCATTTGAGGAGTTCCGAAGTCAGATTGAAGTTATACGTACTGCCCGGGTTGCCTCAACTTTTCAGGCAGCCTAACTTCAACATCCGAGCAACAATCTTAATTTTGTTTTTGTTTTTGTTTTTGTGTAGGTAATAGCAACCTACAATCCAAGAAAAAAAATTCAAAAAATAATGGTGAAACCCAACTTCAAAACCCACTTACTATCCAAGGTTTTCTAAAGCTCTATGAGACTGTAAAGAAATTTTATTAGTGTTTAAGTTGGAAAGAAAGCCTACTTCGCTCCATGCATTTTTTGCAATATTGCAAAAAATGCATGGAGCAAAGTATTTTTTGGCAATTTCATCCAAGATTTTTCTATTTATGTTCTCAAGGCCTCGTGCGGGGTCCAATATTTTGGTGCAAATTGATAACAAATCGCCTAAATAAAAACACTACTTTTATCCAGTTGAGATTTCAAAATGAACCACAGTTTGTATAGAACTCAATTCACTTGTGCTCATTTATGTACAAGGTGAGTTTTCTCAATTCAACTAGAATGTTGGATTGAATTTTCTATATGGAGAGGGCTTGTTCACAACAAAAATGCAAGACGAAGCAAGATGCAATTAGTCACATTAGTGATTAGTTCACATAGAGGCTTGAAATGATTTAATTACAAAATTAGTGACAAATGCCTTAATAGGCACAAAGAGTATGACCCACTAAGCACAAATAAACTTTGATTTAGAATTTCGATGGAGTTTAGAGAATTGACCTTTTGCATATGCAAGCACAAATCAGTTGAATTTTTTAAAGCCATAGTTGAGCTTAAAAACCGAATTGATAGGATAAAAATACAAGCTTTAACCCCTCAAGGCCCATCAATTTTTTTACAATCGACGTTTTCAATGAATTGTCCCACATTGATATTTTTTGTATACGGATGGGCTTGAAATTTTTAATATTAAGTGTACAAAAGTAAAGAATTTTTGTCTAGTATGTGTGAAAATAATTGTAGATAATATTGACCATTGGATTTCTAGGTTATAACGATTTTGGATGATCAAATTTATATGCAAATGAAATGTAGCTTTTAGGGAAGAAAATTATAATAAGATGAATAATGCTTCTTTACCCCCCCCAAAAAATTGTATTGGATCTAACTATCTAAGGCATATATAAGAATGAAAAATAAAAATCTATCTCAAATTCATGCACATTTTCAAAGAGAAGAAATATAAAGCCAAAACTAACCAAATTGGATTTTACAAATTTAAAAAAAAATTACATATGCATCCATTTTTGAAATTTAATAATTGATATTATTGCCAAATTTTTTGGAACATCTTCAAAAGAAATTGAATAATTTTAATTATTTTGTGTTCTTCATTAGTCAATACACCAGATTGTAACTTGTATTTTTAATATTGCTAAAAGTAAAAATTTGAAAAAATTCTCCAGATCCAAATTTTTTGTGCAAAGTAAAGACTAGACATGTCCAAAAATTAAAATGATTTTTTTTTTCATCCCTACTATTCCTTTCATTGGAAAAGCAGTTCATGTTTGTTATCATTTCAATTAGACTACATTTCTTAAAACGATTTTAAAATTCTTTTTTCTTTGAAATTATGAAAATGAATGGGAAAATGAAACAAGTATGTCATCTTGTTAGTCTACAAGACCCTCTTTAACAAAATATTGAGATTTGTCCACTCCACTGAGAATTTGCCATTGAAAATTTGAAGAAATGATACAACTTTCAAGTAATGCATGGGACCTATAATAAATAGTGAAATTAGGTTTCCCCTCACTAATTTCTCAATATTCCACACTATATAAATATTTATTGTTATTGTACAAAAATGCACTACTTTGAATTAGTTATTGGTGTAGTTGAATATCATGAACCTCCATGTGTACCAACGAAAGTGTTTGTAGAGATATTTGTTGACTTTGATAGCTTGTAGAGTAACTTTCTTTGGGTAAGCCAACCGAATTGTAAAGGCAACCTAATTTCACTAATTAGTATAGTTAGATCACACCCAACATAATTAAGCCACGGGATATAAACTCAATGATAGCGTCTTGCAATTACAGGTACATAGGATCAAGATTTTTTTTTTTTTTTTTTTTGACAAATGGTTATATGGCTATCTTTTCAAGAAGGTTTTGAGTTGCCGGGCTCCTTCATTTTGGAGGCTTGAATTGAAAGAGGCCAATTTTGAGTATGCAATTTTAAATATGTAATTTTTGTATGAGATTTTTATTTATTTTGGCTTTCATTGCACGATGGATGAAATGAGGTTTTAAAAAACATTGTGGCACTAGTGTGAGTATGTGAGACCATGATTACAGTTTGGCATTTTCAACACATTTACCATCTTTCTTTTCTATAGATGTGAAGCTGCCTATTTTTTTTGAAGGTATTGGCGACATTTATTTGCCTAAAAAAAGCCTGCGTAGGATTGTTTGAATAGAAATTAACGTTATTAAATCCCACAGGTCAAAGGTTGCGTCATCCACATTGTAGAGTACGTATTGTAGAATCTTACAAGTAGAAGTACATAGGATTTTAGAGTAGAATTTGCGTCATTAAATCTCGTAGAAGTCAAGGATCGGATTTTTGGGATCTCACCTTGAAGTTTGGAGTAGTGAGTACTCGAAGGGCCAACAATCCCTGTCAAAACCGTAAAACAAGGAGGATGAAGTTGAGGGACATGGAGTCATGGAGTCCAATGCGGGATAGGAACATGGCGAGTGCCAAACTTCAAAATCACAAAACACCATTAAAGTAGAACGACAAGAACAAAGATGGTGCGCGAAAATGGAAGCTTCGACACCCTAAGTAGGGACATTCGATCGGAGGACCTACCCGCGAGGACGTTTGTAGAATACGGAAGGGCTATGACTCCACTAATAGAAGTATGCCTACGAGCCTTTGCCCTCTTATTCCGGTAGTTTGACATAAGCATAAACTATTAGGGGTTAGTGTTAGGATAGACCATTAGAAGTGCTCAAATCTTAGAATCAAACATAATGGTAGTTAGGCAAGCATGATGACTTCCGGAAAGTAGTTTAGAAGTATAATAGCATCAAGATAGACACTACTCTAGGATCTACGAGCCAAGTAGAAGATAGTAGATGAAGAATTAGGAGCATGAGAGCTTAGCTCAAGGTAGAAGTCCAAAAAACAAGTAGGAGGAGAACAACTAAAAAGAAGGACTAACTAGAATTGTACAAGGAACAAATAGAGTTGATCCATTCTTTGAGAACATAGTAGTTCAATTTTATGATATAGTGGAAACATTTAAGACAATAAGAAAGATCCATTGCTTGGAATGGGCTTTCGGCTTTGACGCATAGACACCCATAGGACCTTGCCTTTACATACAAACCGGTTGTGTTTGCTTGATTCCAGGAGTGGGAATAAAATGCTCACAGTATTGTTACATTGAAAATCCTAAATATGCCTTTTTGTGTTAGATGACACTTACTTTCAAGGTGATTGCAAGAATGGCTTGTATTTTTTGGCATCACATTGGAGGTGACTTTTGTGCCATAGGCATAACTTTTGGAGCATGAAGCCAATGTACTTGAAATTTTTTATTGAAGATGACTAACTTGATAGTAATGAGATTTCTTACTTTTTAGAATTATTCAAATGCAAATTTCTAATTTATTTTTTAGTTTAGCTAGTTTGTCACACTTTGCTGTTTAGAATTTTTTAGTACCGTGGAATATCCAAAATTAATGATCGGTAGAACTGAAATTTGTGTAGGCTATTTCCATACTAGAATTTCCAAAATAATGATTTTTATTTAATTTTACAAAATGTGAAAGTATCAATTTTCATGAGAGTTTTGTATTTTTCTAGTTCTCCAGTTTTCCTAGTTCTTCTTGTTGCAATGTTTTCCTTTCTAGGATACCTTCTTCTTAAAGGTGTATACATTAAACATATTTTTTATATTTTACATTTTTTTTTTCCAATTCGTGAATGAAATATAAATTGAGAGGTCATTCTTGCAACCACCCTTCTATACATTGAAAATACACTCTAACTTTGACCAAGGCCTTTTTTGCTAGTGATAAATTTCTAGCTTTGTGAAATTTTGTCCAAGGAAGGCAAGTTGCTCCAATTATTTCCATGTCATCAGTTGATAAGAGAGGCCATATTTTCCTCTGAAAAAAACTTTGATTCTATGGATAGCATAAATTAAGAGTCACTTCATCTTGGATCCTACTTCTTATCTCAAGGAGAGGGACTACATTCTTCATTAACCTTAGTTTTGCTTCTAAAAGCAAATTATTTTAGGCTATATCTTTTCATTGAAGTATACTTATTTGATTTTTTATTTTATAATATTTTTGCAACATGGTTATTGCTTGAGCCATCTTAGAGCATCCGTAGGGCATGACTAAAAACACGAACAAATCATGTGAAAGGGAGCAAACCTCATTCCGTTTTAGTGACTTTTGAGAAATTTGACCCAATGCAAAGCCGGCAATCTAACCGTGAAATAGACTTTTCTTGCATGATAAAGAAAACATTCTACATTAAAAAAGAAATTTTCATGCTGAATAGGAAAGGGTCAATTTATAGGCACAGATAATAATGATTGAAAAGGTATGATGATTATGAATATTTCTACTAATAATCAAGTTGTGGGATCTTCATATTTTGCCAACTTGATGGGTTTGGAGAAGGAAATGATAGCCCTAGGAATAAAGAAAGACCAATATCAATTGCAATGGAGAGTGTTTTTCCAAGTTGCCCCTTCATTATGTTGTTACCATCTTGGAAGACTTTCTTTCTAGATGCCGTTAGTGAGTAAAAATTTACAAAGATATCATTTTCTTTGTAAAAAAAATGGATAGATATAAGACTTTGACCCAGGAAGGACTACCTCGATAAACACCACCACATTCATTCAAATATAATTTAGTTTTTGAACCAATGGGTGCATTCTTTGTTTGAGGATTAGCAAGTCATTCCCTACACTAAATAGTGAAATTAGGTTGCCCCTCACTAATTTCTTGACATTCCACACTATACACATATTTATTGTTGCTGTACAAGAATGCACTACTTTGAATTAGTTATTGGTGTAGTTGGAACTCATGAACCTCCGTATGTACAAATGGAAATATTTGTAGAAATAATTGTTGATTTTGATGACTTATAGAGTAACTTTTTTAGAGTAAGACAACCTAATTGTAAAGGCAACCTAATTTCACTATTTGGTGTAGATGATTGTCTAGAAAGGATCCTTTGTCTGTCATAGACGAGATTGCCTTAGCTCAAAGTAACTTCATTTTGAAAGCAACATTAACCCTTGAATGATAGAGAATCAAACGGCGGACATTTTGTGTCCTCTGGATGACAGAGAATCAAACAGTGTAGGAAAGAATTGCAACTTTTCATCCTTGGTATTAGGAGTGGAAAGGGAAAATCTTTTCTAGTTACTTTGACTTCCAATGAGGATATTTCGCTTTTCAAAGTAGATGATGGCACACGGTATAAAAAATGCATGACTTCCACGGCCACCGGTCCGTCCTTCAAGGGTTAAATTAATAAATGATGACACCCGGAACTTCACACATTGCAAACTCCACATGGCTGTTCCCCTCACTCTCCCTTGGAGCCGAGTTCGTTCTATCCCAAGTTCCCAACGTTCCCATGGAAGGTGAGGAGAAGGGCAGGGATCCCGTCCCCAGCAGTCCAGCACTTTGAGTGTTGACTGTCCTCTCTCTCTCTCTCCCTTTTCCTTTTCCTCTTCCATGTCCATCCCTAAAGGAGGCAGCCATTTCGAGGGAATCCAATGCAGCAAAAGGTGAGCTATGGCAGTCCCCAGGAGTGCAGACTATTTGGTCATTTATGTCCGTGGTGTGCCTCTGCTGCTTTCTGCAACTGAAGCTCCGGCCTGCTGCCGCTGCTGCTATCATACCCTGCCAGGCTGCCATGCTTGCCTGGATGGAGCCGCTGAGGCGCTGACCCCAATCTGATTTAATTTCTCGTTGCAACAAATGTCCACTGGAGAGTCCCATGGGCCATGGCAGCAGCAGCAGCTGCTGGGTGYTGSTGCTGCTKCTTCTGCTGCTTCTTCTGCTTCGTCTGCCGCTGCCGCTGCCGTTGCGTATCAATCAGGAATACTCTGACATGGTGATCATGTTGATCAAGACCTGCAGGGAGTGCAGGCGGAGTCAAATTCCAAGCAGGAAMGCCAAGAAATCCCTCCATCGATCTGTTGTGGCTGGCTGGCGGTCTTGTATGTATCTCGTCCTTTGCGATGAAACCCTGTTTCATTTGTTTCAGAAAAAAGAAAAGAAAAAAGAAATGCCTCCATCATTGCAGAACAGCAGCAGACAAGCGCATTCAATAATTAAGTCGCCTTGCTGAATGTTTGGTCTCTRCTGGGGCTCCAAGCCGACCACTTCTGCTGAGTCAACTGAAGTAAATGGGGAATCCCACTTGGAATTTTCATTAATAGCTGCTAGATCAAGAGGCTAGGAGTGGGCTACTACTTCAAATTGGTCAATTGGAGGCTCGGGKTTCTACAATTTCTGTAGCTTTGCTAAAATAGGGTCGCATACTCGCATTTGATGCTGGCGGGATGAGAAATGGGTTCAGCGCATTCACAGCAGTAACATAAAGCAACTCTTAGTGTCGGGACGGAAGAATCTGCTGCTTTTTGGACCTAGCGGCATTGGGACAAAGAGAATTGCTACAAATATGTATTCTTTGTTGAACTTTTTTTATGACACAAGTGAACAGCAAACAGATTATGTAAATTTCAGAGTGAGGAGKWKKTKG
>VACF01000770.1:0-48338 GCA_006891605.1 Pleurozium schreberi | reverse complement strand
TSSATRGAAGTRGTTCAGCAGAGAWGGGATCCGKACATGTTTATAAACCKCAGTCGGTGGGAAGGAATTCAATAACAGGACGCGAGGAAGGTAGTGGACAATAGACACCAAGAGGGAATGTCACAAGAATGTGTCTATGATTAATGAATCGTTTGTATAAGTTAATGCACAGCAAGTACCTGGTGGCTTGCAACCCCCCACGCACAGGCGGGAATGTTTACTGTACCTAAATTGGCCGTTACATGGAACCAAAATTACCAATCTGTTACTTACTGGGTGGCCTACCATGGGCAATCGATCTTCCTGCACTGCACTGCCTCCTACACCGCGTAGAAAAAGAGAGAGAAAAAAAAAGGAACCAAAACACTCCATGAACCACTCCCAGTATGATCACCATCAACCGTCGTTGCGACCCACTACCAAGGGGTCATTCAAGCATCCTTCCGCTCTTGCTACAAGTAACCTTGCCCTCCCAAATCAAAAAAAAAGGGAAMCCCCCTCAAAATGTACACATGAGCACAGGAACACGAAAAATTGGCTCGGAGCCTACTGTGTCTACGTGCAAAGGAAAACGGGAGGCAAAGGGTTACAACGATGATGTACTAAACCCTAAAACCTCGTCAGGAATCTCCTCCTCATTCCCATTCATAAAAAGCTCGGCATCTTTCTCCTCTTCATTGGTGAAGTCCCTGCGCTCCAACTTGGCATGCGACGCAATGAAAATCATCTTCTCCGCTTTCTCAATCGCCAGCCGCGAGTTTCCRTTTCGATACGCCCACCGCCACATCGACCAATTGCACTTGAGTCCACAGCTGGTAGCATGCAAAAACAGCAGCCGCACCGCCACTTTGCCTAAGGATTTGTACTCACTAAGGCAAGTCTCCCACACCAGACGCCGGGATTGGGGATTCACAGCCTTCATACGACCAGTTGCAGGGTCACGTTCCTTCACCTGCACAGCCTGCGCATACAACGGATCCAACCCTTCGGAACGCCATTTCATCAACTCCATCAAAGCAATGTGCGCTTCTTCCCGTGCCACAAGACGCGTGATCAACCGATCCACATCCTTCTCTTGTTCCGAAGTCAGGCACCGAAAGGGAGGCAAGTACTTGCCACTGGAGTCTCGCAGAAGGTAGAGAGGGTCCAGAATTARGGCTGCAGCCCATGCGGGATGGTAATTCTTCCCAAACCGAGTCTCAATGAGCTCGTATACCGTGGCTTCGCTTTTATCATGGCGGGCRCACCATTCCTTCACCTTGGATCGAAGCTCCTCCCACAATGGCAAACACTGACTCACAAGAGGACGGTCCACTTCGATGTCGTTCACCATCGCCTTCACGATCTTCACCAAGTCTTGCACGGCTTCCAAATCCGACCAGAAGCGCACGCTGCCTACCAAGTCGGCGACTTCGCGACCCAACTGATCCTCGCAAAATTGAGGAGCGAAGGAGGCGTCCAACACCGTGTTTTGCAAGGCACGAGCCGAGGCGGTGATGTCGTCCAGCATCACGAGCACGTAGGAGTAATGAGGCTCGGCAAACTGGGGATCCGGGGGCGTCCGAAGGAGTTTCACGCTTTGGTACTCCTGGGGATACAATGCCATGTCAGAATGAGGGATACATTCACACCTCTTCATCGTACCACCTGGGATCCCAGCTTGGGTTGATTGTGGACTACAGTCAATGCCACTGTGGCGAGGATATTCTAATCTGCAATAGAATTGGAGAATCGCTTCCCCAAGGATCACAACAATGAGGTTTAAGTGTCATCGAAGCAGGAAATTGGGGATACACTCAAACCTCTTTTTGTATTCTCACCTGGAATCCCGACTATTTCACAATGACATAGTTTGAATGTGTAACAAGCGTGCTACGGGGAATGACAGTATGGCAAGTGTGCTGGAGGTTAGAGAACGTCATTTTGGAGAGAAGAGAATACTGAAGAGGTTTCGTGTACCTCGCGCTGGTACTTGTGCAAGAATGTCCGTGCTTGGGACTGGTTGTTGAAGAACGCCGAGATCTTGGCACATTCCGTGCTGACGGATCTAAACAGCAGGAGGTGCTTGTTGAAGTCCTTCAACAAATTACTGAACCCCTGCGCCTGGCAACACAAGTTCACCATGCGTGGGAACCGATACTCCAATTCCTCCAGCGCGCTCAAGCTGTACCGATCTGAGTCCGCGACGATCCCCACGCACCTCTCAGGTGATGGTCCGCAAATGGCCGTCAGGGCTTCAGCCAACGTCTCCTCCACGAGCTTCACCGAGACCGCGCCTGTGTTGACATTAACAACACTGCGGAAGAGTGCGTTTCCATTTGGCAAATTGAGCGTAATGTTGATGAGCGTCTCCCCCATGCCGGAAGCTTTCTTCTTCCACCCGTCAGATGCGAGCTGGAAGAACAAAGCCTCCCGCAGCTTCAGCTCCGATTCGTGCTGCACCTGCGCGTACTTCGCGTCCAGCTTTGCACCCGCGAGGTAGCGCCGGCTCACGGGGGGCAGACCCAGTTGCGTGAGAAACTCCTTGAACTTGGGATGCTCAACACAAGAGAACGACACCGTCCCGCACGACTCGTACAGCCATTCAGCTAAGAGATTGAGCGCGGCGTCCGTTTGTGCTTTGCTGTCGCACCAGCGCGAGCCCGGCGTCTTCAGCTTCTTCACGCTGTCCTCCAGCAATGCCAGTGCGCCCAAATCCTCCTTGCCCCCGGAGAGCAGCAACGGCGGGTTGCCCGAGGGGACGCCGTCGTGGGGTTGGCCACGTTTGCGCGGCGTGAGAGTGGGCGACGCAGGGTTAGCGTTCTGCTGCGACTGTTGCGACTGTTGCGGTTGATGCGACTGCAGCGGCTTGGGTTGTCCCTGCTGCGACTGCTGCGGTTTGGGCACCACGCCATTGAAATTGGGGCAAGTGCCGCGCTTGAGATGCTCTGACGCCGTGCGCGACGGATTGGACGCGGAGAACATGGCATTGCAGAGCGAGCATCGCAGCTTGACGGCTTTGGGTAATCCCGAGTCTGGGTGTTGWACGAGAAGGGGAATCAAGTGGCTCCAGTACCACGCGCCTTTGCCCTTGATCGCCTTGCTGCGCACCGTTGCCAACCCCTCGTAGCGCTTCACCAGCGCCTTGGCCGACAAATCGCTCTCCTCGTGACTGGCCATCAGTTACATACATACATACACACAAAAAAAAACCACGCCCTCGCGGCTGGCTCACAACTGCTAATCAATCTGGTCACATCGGCTCACATCTCCACCCCCCAATCTGGCTCCTATCGCATCCCGAAGCCCGCCATTCGGGTCTCGCCCTCCGCATTCATTGGGGCGCGAACTCCCCCAAGAAACGGCAAAACCCCAACAACTGCAACACCAAGAACAGCACCCCTCCCCTGCGTCGCGACACCCACGACCTAACACTGCAGTTACTCATTTCCTCGCGCGCTCTTGCCCATCCCCACGACTGATTCTCAAATCACAACCAGGGCCAACCCAAAGCCCTCAGTCGAAGCCCTCCGCGGCCCAATTCCAAACCAAAACGAAAGATGCGAGCGTCGTCGACTGGGGCGCCCGCGACCACCACCAACATGATGCGTCTGAATTACGACGCAAGGACGGTTGCTAATCCATCGCTCACAATAACACCCAGGATTGAAGCAACAGAAGAAGCGCTGGGAGTCGCGCTTGAAAGTCCTTGTTGTTGCGCTTGGTGTTCCCGTCTTGGTGTTGCTGCTCTTGTTGCTCTTGTTGTTGCAAGGGATTCTTCTGTCGCCTCGAAAACCGTGCAGCTGGCCATCGGGCACACATGGATCCCATGTCCACTCTGGGGAACCCAACGCGAACACCAACCCCAAACCACATTCTCAAAACTCACACACACTCACACTACTTTCGTCGTCATCTCCGGGCTCAGTGAAGATTCACACACAAGCAGACACACACACACACACTCACACACACACGAAAAAAAAATAGCAAGCAAGAGCCAAAACAAGCAAGGAGCGAATCATCACCACCAGCAAGAGAAGCGTTGATTCCAGCTCCAGCTCCTTCAGTAGAAGAGAGTGATGATGAAGACAGTACCTTCAAATGTACACTGGAAGCAGCACCAGCACCAGCACCAGCTGCAGCAGCAGCAACAACAGAAACGGCAACATCAAAGACCAAAAAGAACAAAAAGGAAAGAAAAAAAGGGGAAAACAAAGCTCAACCCAGCTGCGAGTGAAGCTCAAACTGGACTCTTTCGGGGAGTGTGCCACCCCACCCCACCCCACCCCAATCAATGAACTTCAGGTAGATTGAAATGCCATCATACCGGAATACAAAATAGGAAAAGAGAAAAGGAAAGGAGGAAGAAGCCGAGTTTTGACCCTAAGACCACCACTATGACTGGAAAAAAAAAAAAAGCCTGGCGGGGCAAGTAGTTCTAGTAACTTCAAAACTTAGCCTCGTGCCAAAAGAAAGGAAAAACTCGGGTCTATCCTAAAGGAAAAATTTCATAGGAGAGTTTGGTAGTTATGTCACCCTGAATGGAAGAAACAAAAAAAAATAAAAATAAAACAGAAGGAGAAGAAGAAGATTCTAGATATGGCATACCATAACATTGATTGCTTGTGATTAATCAAACTCGCTCACTATTTGGAAAATTTGACTTGACTTTAAGAAGATGGAGAATAATTTGCTTTGTAATAAGACCCTAGCTGGCTGGCTGGCTGTAATAAGTTCAGTTGCTACTCAACTAACTGCATGGAAGACAAGAGACTGACTTTGGCGAGGTTTATGACCCTTTTTTTCTGGGCTTGCCAATGCCATTAATGATTGATTGCCTGCGAGTCAAGGGCTGGTTTTAAAGCCTCCATTCTGTTATTGCTTGGGTGGGTTGTTCTCTCTCTCTCTCTCCAAATCTCCATGAGTCCATGAGTCCATCCCGCCATCAGCCATGGCCATTGGATGGATGGGCAGCAGGTTGGGGTGCAACCATTTTGTTGTACTGGACGGGCTGGGCTGGGTTGGCCAGGGCTTCTGACTCCTTTCATCCTGCTGGCAGCGATCTACTCATGCACTGTGTGCCTTCCTTCGGGCACTGCTGGGTCTTTGAGCATCTCCACCGTTACACGGTACATCAGCACACTAAAGTCGGCAGCTTCGGGGCAGGCTCATTGTTTTTCAGTATGTGGGGGTGAGTTTATCGGGTTCCCTCACTCATGCCCAGTGTCATTCAGTGGCCCCAAAAGAACTAATGTATGATTCAAGATGACCCTAAACTACCCCAAGTGATGGCGCAAGTGGTAAGAACCACCAAGTGCATTCACGAGGTTGCCAATTCAATTCCCCATGCTGACGTTGCTTACACCGGGGATGTTCTTGTTCCTCTACTTGTTTCCTGACGGGAAAAAAAACGTGGCGTGTATGGTAGAGGGACCAGTAACCGATCAAATAAGCAATTATGGACATGATTTAGGGTAGTGGTAGACAAAGCAAATATTTTCAGAGGTGCATTGACTGAAATGATGGAAATTGCAAAAACTTTGGTAATTTTATCTCTTACAATGAAATTACTATGAATTTTGAAAGGCCAAAGTTGGGCTTGATCCATAATCAACATGTAGAGTCATCCAATTCCGATCATTCAAGAACTATTTTTCCGCTCATTGCTTCCTACTTTCTTGCTCACTTATGTGTCATGAACTTATTGGTCCAAACCTTGAAAAAATCAAAAACACGCATTCCAAGGAGAAAATGGAAATTTGTTTCACCTTGGTCGGAAATACAACACCCTATTGATTGGTGATGGGGTGCCGGTTAGTAATGGGTCCCTCTACCATAATTCCGTCAAAAACTGGTTGCCATGGGATGTGTTGTGTTAGTCCACGCTGTGACCCTGAAAAAGTCGTATGTTTCAAAACTAAAAAAAAGCTACTATAGATTTAACCCTTGACCCTTAAAGGATGGACTAATGACCGTGAAAATCATCCATTTTGATACCATGGGTTCTGAATCACTAGTTTCAAAAAATCCAAAAGCACTCATTGGAAGTCAAAGTACTGTAGATGATATTTCCTTTTCACAGGATGAATTTTAAGGATGAGGAATTGCACATTTGTCCTGTGGAGAAAGATTCTCTGTCATTCATCAAACACAAAACGTCCACCTCAATGTTTAAGGGTTAAAGGACATTTTTGTTACTTGGGGGCCAACCTCAAGAATCTACTCTAGTAATTTCACACCGAGCAAGTAGGAGAAATGGATTTGCAAGCAAATTATAAATGTCTTTGTGCACAATTCCTTTGCAAATTGAACATCTCTCTCTCTTCTTAAATCAACTTTGCAAAGAAGCGCCCCCACCCACTTGATATAATATCTCTTGATTTATAGCATTCTCACTATGGTGATGAACACTTCAAAGTAGTGCAACTGGGTTCAATGCGTGCGAGGAAGAGGATAAAAATGCAATTTTTTGGGAAAGAGCTGTTCAAGTCAACTCCCACAATTCTTGTTATTCTATAGTTAGAATTGAAGGTCCGAGGGACATGAAATGTCTGCTTTCAAGTGTTAATCAAAGTATATGCTGAAAATTAAGATTGTTGTTTGATTCAAGGGAGTTATTGCTCATTGTCTTGTCTTGAGTCTTGGAGCCATGGTTCACCACAAATTTGGACTCTCCAAACAGAAGGAATTGAGTATTGACAAGCAAATGCTCCCCATAAGGTTAACAACCATGTTATAGATTAAATGGGAGCAACCCCATCGTGGGCAAAATTGTAATGGTGGTGTACATTCAAATTCTGAAATTCACACCACCACTATAATTTTGCCCACAATGGACTTGCTCCCATTTGGTTTGTAATGGAGGTAGTTTAAGGTAGAACCACCCATTCCCGATCGGGGTCCAATAAAAAACCTATAGACTAATGTATTTCCAAGCAAGGCCAAAACGTTTTTTTCTTTTCTTTTCAAAGTTGGGACTAAAAGTTTATGACACATGTCCCAACTTAGTGTGCAAGAAAGTAGAAAGCAATGAGTGAAAAAGTAGTTTTTTGAGTGATCAAAATTGGAAGAGTCTAGAGATTGGCAATGGGTCTATCGCACTTTTTGCCTTTGAAAATTCGTAGTAATTTCGATTCATGCAATAAAATTACCAATTTTTTTGCAAACCACATCATTTTTATCAACACACCTCTGAAAATATTTACCTTGCATTGCATTGCTCCAGATTTATCCAAAATTCCTTATTTGGTCGGTTATGGGTGGTTCTACCTTACTATATATAATTCAAGGAGTAAGGTAGAATTGCTCATTACCACCATCCATCCAATTCTGACACCTAGGAAACCCTCCCATTTGCATTTGTGATCCAACCCACGTTTTAATAAGGGTCTCATCATGCTTTAAGAAGGGTCTAGGCATGCTTTAACACTTCACCTTTGAAAAATCATAGAGAAATCATATTTTGTTAGATTGCATGTGAATTCTCTCAAACTTTTCTATCTCTGAAAAATATGGGAGCTGATAAATAGCTTCTCCAAAGTACCTAGGTAGCAAAACTACATGGTAATGGGTAGTTCTACCTTAACTCAAAACTTAGCAATCACGGCAAGATGGTGTTCAAAGCTTGATTTCCAAGGGGTCCATAATGAGTTTGGAAGTTAGCATGATTATTGTAAGGTATATCTACCCTTCACCATCACCTTCCCTATTCCATGGCCTACTATTTGGTCCTAAGTGCGTTGACTACTCCATCTAAACATGTTCAAAAACCATGCTTTAATGTCAACATTGGATAACGTGTCAGCCCTTGATTGGAGGATTGCTAAGTGCTATTAGATACATAGTAGAGCGGTTTTGGGTTGTTGGTAGGACATTTGTACCTCTAGTCTAAAAGCAGTTTCGTAATTTCAGGCTGATTACTTCAAAAATTCACAAAAATTACAGTTTTGATCAAAAAATTACAATTCCACTTGGATTTGATTTGTGAAACAAGCACACACCCCTGAAAAATATATGACCCTCTTGGAATTCGCCCCAAGATATTCAGATTGCAAATCGAGGTGGTAATGGGGCAGTTCTACCTTAAATGCTAGGCCGGGACGAAATCAAGGCCGAGCTGGGCCTTGGCACACGGCAGGCCCAAACAGTTGAATGGGTGATGCTCTTACAGTTCTTGATACGATCATATTCATGTTGGAGGTCGGACAGCTTTTTTGTGGATTCCGTCTTGTTTGTTATTGTTATTTTTTCTGACTTCTGAGAAACCTCACCTGCCGCTGGATGATTGGGCTTCTCCTCTTCTTTTTTCATTTTCATTTTTTTCCCTCTTTCTTTCTTTTTGTCTTGCTTCCAAATTCCTTGTCTTGGATGTCATGGTCGGTTGCAAAAAGTGTGTGCTTGGTCACTCCCATGCCAGTCGACCTCATGGCAGCTTTGTACAGGCAAATCATAAGATCAAATAATGGATGATGACTGATGTATTGAGTCTCGTTTAACTTAAGGTAGGCAACTAAGCACCCCGAAATGGCACCCCAAAATGGCACCTCAAAATGGCACCTCAAAATGGCACCCCAAAATGGCACCTCAAAATGGCACCTAACTTTAAACCGCCATCTTCACTTTGTGTACATCTCCAAAATCAATTATGTACGTATGTGGAAGAAATATTTTTAGAAACAAACTTTGACCCTCCATAACTTTTGCATACTGTATTCAAATGGCGTGTTCTTTGGTGCATTGGAAGTTTGGAACCTCCTTTCACTTGCCAACAAGGCAATCTGAAAATTTGAACATCTTAATAATAGTAACTAGGCATAGGACCAATTTGTGGCACTTTTGGTTGTACCCACCTTAAATTTTGTTTGATGAATGATGAATGATGAATTGAGGAAGCTTAACTTATAAGTTAAAATGCTTAGTTACCCCTAAAGGACGAAGTGTCCATTCAATGTACAGAAGAGATCTTAGGTAGGGTTCTATGAAGTCATTTTTGGTCCGATGTTCATGAAATTTGGACATGATGTGTAATTATGTCCCCCCTTCTTGAAAATCTAGTTTTTTCTCCAATCAGGTGCTTTGAATCAAAAGTTATGTTGCCCTGAACTTTGTAGGCAGCTTTGGGCTGCATGTGCGAAACTCTTCCTATGATTCTAAAATTTGGCAGGTCCGTATAGCTTACATGGTACAAGATGCAAATGTCAAAAAATAACCATGTTGAGTGTAAAAATCTCATTCTAGAAGGAGTTAGAGTTTGCAGACCCTGTTGGCTAAAGTTGGAAAAAAAAATTCCCCTGACTTCAAACGTCATAATCTTTCAATCCGTGCGGTCAAAGTTTCTAAAACAATTTCCACGCATTCCCAAAGAAGTCTATTACAAATTTGTATGGTTAAATTTTAAAAAATAATTTTTTTTTTCTTGTTGCCGTGAAAAGTGGAAAATTTTGACAATTTTTGCCTAAAATGTGCCTCGGTCGTTTGGGGGTTGACCCTATATTAGTATCATATGGAAGGCTTAATATGTGTCTTGTGTGTGGTGATATAAGGTAGACCAATCCATTACTATTAGCTTTCCTAATTTTGTCATCCGATTTTGTGCCCAAATTTTTTCTAGACCATCATGCAAATTCCTTCATTTTATTTGACAATTTTGGAGCATTAATGTTAACCCCTAAAGTCCCAATGTCCCCTTGGAGGACAAAATGGATTTCAGTCACGTTACTATGGTCTCAATATATGTCTTGATCTTCTCAATTTTCAAGAGAAGATA
This sequence comes from Pleurozium schreberi, assembly GCA_006891605.1. NCBI lineage: Eukaryota > Viridiplantae > Streptophyta > Bryopsida > Hypnales > Hylocomiaceae > Pleurozium > Pleurozium schreberi. Next base: position 38,590 of record VACF01000770.1, on the reverse strand, counting down.
GAAAAACATGTTAGCTTTCCAAAAACATAATTTTTATTTCAATTGGAGTCCGGGAGCAAAAGTTATGGCACAAAAAAGCCTTTTTTTAGGTTGGCGAGCAGAAATTCACTTTCAAGAAAACTTCAAATAAAAAAAAAATATATTTTTTCAAATGAGTTGTATTTTGTAGAGATGTTAAATCCTCCATTCGAAGTGGGCCTAGTTGGCTGCAATTACCTTGGGTAAAAACAGTGGAATTTTTAATTTTTCACATAAATTTTTTTTTGCAAATTTTGAATTCATATTTGCAATCAAAGACCCCAAATTAGCTAGGAGAGGTTTAAACCATACCCTAGACACGGCTCAAAATAGGGGGCTTCTTTTTACTTTTACCTCCAGTGAATCCTTATGGGCTCACTTCGAATGGAGGATTTAACGTCCTGCTTGTATTTTTGCCTATATGGGAAGCTTTGATTCATTCTGTTTGGATTTGTTATGCAAAAGTTATGGACAATCTTAGATTTTGGGAAATTAGAGCATCTTCTTGAAAAAATAACTTATAGGATTCATTTCTGACCTCAATTTTCACAATTTTTCAAAAGCAAAGGTTTATAAGGTAAAGATCTCTTGCTAGAACAATCTCACCATTAAGATTAGTGTATTTCATTTCCATCTTAGAGCTATTAACAATTTAGATTTTCCTTCAATTTTGAACCTACTTCTACTTAACAATTTTTGAATGGCTGAAAATTAAGTGTATTTTTTTTGAATATTTTTCCCTAGATTCGCAACTCAATTTTTTTTCATATAAAAAACAAATCCATAATCTATAGAGAAAAAATCATAAGTCATGAACGTTCAAAGCCAAAAGATGTAGTTGAGCAAGCTGCAAAAAAACTTGCTTCCTCCACTTTCAACACAAATATCTTGCAATCTACACGGCCAAAGTTTGTAAAATTTCTTCCACACATTCTTATCCAAGTCTAGTGCAAGATCCTATGGTTAGATATGCCAAAAAAATATTTAAAATTTGTTTTGGCTGTTTGCTTTAAAAATGGCAGTTTGGAGTGGTTTTTGATGGAAAAAAGCCCTTAGGGCTTTAGGGGTTGAAAGGGCTAATCTGTCAGTCTTTCAATGGTGAGCACTTGAGTGCCAAATGGATATATAGGAGAGTGGTGATGGTCGTTGTTTATAGGATGTGTATGCCTYGACTCTATGTTTGGTTTCATAATTTTAGGATAGACCACTTCAAAAGTTCACATAAATTACAATTTTGATCAAAAAATTATATTTCCACTTGGGTTCGACTCGTGAAACAAGCGCACACCTCTGAAAGATATGTTCCCCTTTTGGAAGATAGTCATATTGCTAATCAAGGTGGTGATAGACTTGTCTACCTCATATAATAAAATAAATAAAATAAAATCATACATCCAGGGAATTGACTTTGAAAATAAAAAGAATGTAAAAGAAGAAGACTGCTTGGACTTTCATTTTTGTTGCTAGACTGAGTGACAGGGACCAAGCCCAATTCTTAAAAGGTCTGTTTTTWTTAAGCCATGTGGGGTCACCTACATGATCCTAGAGTCATTCCCCTGCAAATAAGAAGCTGAGAACCTTGAGAACCTTGAGAGGACTCAGGCCACAATTTTTTTTTTTTTTTTCTTGCCCACAATTTGCGTTGATTTAGATCTGGAATATCATTGCCAATTTGAYTATATGAATGCCGTAGCTGTACAGTACAGTACACCATCTGCTGTAAACATTTAATATTTAAACATTCAAAATTTTGCAAACAAAAGGGGTCACTTTGAATATTCTCTAARCTCCTTGGCTTTCATTTGTTAAAAAATCTTTTTTGACAAAAGTTTCCCAATAATGCCAGTGCCTATTGGGATTTTCAAATTTTATTTTTAACTSATGAATGGTATTGACTAAGGTAGGAGGCTCTGAAACCGCTCATCTAAGAGCTGGTCTGCCTTTTTCATGTGCTTCTTTTGATAGAAATATTTTTAGCATATTTATTAGACAAAGAGAGGTAAATTTTGATTGTATCAAAAGTGGTTTTGTATTTTTTGAAGCATTTTTGAATTACTTATGAATTTTCAAACGAGGTGAGTCATAGATCCCTAATTATGACCCTAGGCACATTGATAGTAATACAAAAAAGCAAAAAAAAAGAGTAGATACACCGTGTGTTCTTCATTCTTTGGACTAGGATTGCATGGCCCGAAGCAGCATAATGCGATAGTAGCAAAGACTTGAGTGAATTTTTGGTCTATGTCCTTCCATAAACTGTTGACTAGCAACTTCTCAAGAGAATGGGAAAAGCAAAGAGAATGATTGTCTCTTGTAATAAAGTAATTTTTTTTATTGATCCATTCAATGACTATAGAAGTTTCATTTAAAGACCATCTCACGTCCATTTCAAGTGAGTCTATATGGGCGGTTTTGAATGGCCGCTCGCTTTTAGAGCCTCCTACCTTATGTTTTCACCAAAAATGCTCCAAAGCCACCATTTCTAATACAAGTACCAAATTCTGGAAAAAACAAACATTTTTTGACACATGTCACCATGGGATCTTGTGGTACACTAGTTCTAAAAGATGTGAAATTTCTTTAGAATTTTCCACCATGTAGATTGCAAGATAATAGTGTTTGAATTGACAAAAATCGTTTTTTTGACTCTGTAAACAAGTAGGCATTGGCATGTCACAAGGTCACATTTGTATGAAAAAATGTCCAAAATGGTGGTTCTCTTTGAATTCATTCTTCAAGGCAGGTTGGTTATATGCTTGAAAATTTTCAAATTTTGGTTTTTAAAAAAAGTAAATTTTAAAGAACTATGTAGTCAAAAGTTATGAAAATTGATGGGCCTTGAAGTTACTCCTCGAAAAAATATTGTGTGAAAATTTAAAAAAAAAAAAAAAAAAATCTATTTGTAGTGAGCTGCCCAAAATCACTATGTTCCCAAAAAAAACCCAAATTAAGCAGTTAGGGGTTCATTATTATTCATGAACTTTGGATAATTAGCTAAGTACTTGGATGCACGTCATAACCAATGACCTGGAAAAAACTATGGCTTGCTAAAGTTTGTTAGTGGACTTGGAAAATAAAAAAATGTTTGCATTTTGCAAACATAGGATGTGAAATTGGAAAGAATTTGGTAGGACTAGAAATCAATTGGTGGATCCAAAACATTGAAGGATCTTATTTTAAGTGTCTCCCTTCAACACTTGGTGGATTTTAGTTGCCATGAGATAATAAATATGGGTAAATACTTGGGTGGAGTGAGATATCCAAATTAGATAGGCAAGGTACCAATTTTGGAGAGCAGATATTGATACAAGGGTGCATAGAGGGCCTAGGTATTGGAGCTAAGGATTGACAAGAATAATGTTTTGCAATAGTCACCAATTTAAGGCATTGCCCACAATTGCTTGACTAAAACAAAATTAATGACCATGAAGAGAAAGTGGTCTTGCTCATAGACAAGGAAAGAGGAAATTTCCAAACAAAAAAGCAAAGCTTCAACAATTGAAAGTTATAAAGAGCAAGAAGGCCCATTAGATGTTTGGAGAGGCAAGGAAGTGGCTGTTTTCAAGCATGTTCCCCTTATTGTTTCTAATGCAGTGAAGGAGTGGCAAGGTTATAAATACTAAAAAAAATGCAAGAAGTACCTTCACATACTGGAGCTTCAATACACAACCTTGACATCCATTGTGAATTCCAATCTAGAATGAATACGTTGCAAAATCTCACCCAATGTAGGAAGGATCCTATTAATCCTAAACCAAAAATGCAATATTTATTAGTACTTTCAATTTTACATTGAGTTTTTAGGTGGTGCGTGTATTTCTTGTAAAATTTAATTAAAAATCTCCTTAAAGGTCATTACTTATAAACTTGTGTCTAGGACCATACTTTAAAACTCATTTAACCCCTAAAGTTCCTTGACTATGTTCTCACCAAAAATGCTTCAAAACTGCCATTTCTAGTACAAGTACTAGTTTTTTTTTTCAAATATCATTTTTTGACACATATAACCGTAGGCTCTTGTAGTACTCTAGTTTGAGAATATGTGGAAAAAATTTCAGAAATTTCCACCATGTAGATTGCAAGATATTAGCATTTGATGTGGCAAAAATCCTTTTATTGGCCCTGCAAAAAACCGGCCAGCTGCACTTCACAAGGTCAAATCATTATGAAAAAATGTCCAAAATGGTTGTGCTTCTTTGGATTCATTTTTCAAGGCAACATGACTATATACATGAAAATTTTCAAATCATTTGGAGTTGTACAACATATAGGAAAAATATTGTAAGTAGAAAGAAGTAGAGAATGATTCAATATACTAAATTGTTAATAAAATAGTTATGAAATTAAAAAAACTCCAATCCAAATGGTTGAATTGTTGTAATAAGCAATATACATCCAATAGCATTATTTTTTTTCAAAAATATTGAAATTTCAGTAAAATAAAGGACTTCAAAGTTTATTTTGGTGTAGGTATTCCATAATTGCCTGCAAACTAAAAAGCCTCGTAACTTTCATCTCAACTATTGAAATGCAATGATTCAAAGCGTTTTGAGTACATATAAATCTGAAGAACTAATTCAAATTTTTATTTCTTAAAAAAGTGATTTTTTTAGATCTGCCCGGACTGCCCGAGTTGAGAAACAAACAACATATTATGCAATAACTTTTGACTCATATTTCCGAATGTCATGAAATTTGTGCATATGAAAGATATTCCTCGTCCCCACATTCTATTAAAATTTCAGCCCAAAATATGCAAATCTACAGTCACACGTACCTGCCCAAAATTTCTATGTTGCCAAAAAACGCATGTTGGTCCTTTAGGGGTTAACACCCCTTTTTCTTATAGTGGAGAAAATTGATCACTTGATGATAAATTGATATTGTAAGAAATTAACCAATAGATTTTGCAATTGAAAAGATGCAATTTGTAGCCATTGAAGAAAAATTTGTCTATTTCTATGGAAGGAGGAAATCATTGAGGGAAGCTCCAAAAAGCTTCCAAAGTATGGTGAGTATGGTCACAACTTCACCATGATTTGACCAAACTTGAAATTTGAAACATTGTGTGGTTTCATTAGAGGATATTTGAGGGCAATAGACGATTGTTTCAAGGGCAAGGGAGGGTTGTTTCCCTCGGCTATTGCCCTTGCTATCGGCGAACTGTTAACCAACCACTATTTTCAAGAAATATTATGATTGTTGTAGTAGTGAGTAAGATCACAATTAAGGATACACTTCTCTTAGTTGGTTTGGGGATAGTCTACAAACTCTTTCAAGCCAATTGAGTGGCCCTTTATCCAAAAACTCACAACAAATTCACACTGTGTCAAATTGCTCTCACCCTTTTCTCTCATTTGTCTTTATATGTAATTTAAAAAAAAAATGGCAACATGGCAAAAATCAACCAATCATTCAGGCTATCATTGGCTAGTTTACCGTAAAGTGCCCCTCAGAACTGTGAACTTGTGAATTACTGAGTACATTGAAGTGCTAACAACTCACTACCTCTCCGGTGTTGCACCCATGGTCTAAAGTTTTTTCATTTTTTTCAAAAAAAGAAGATCTCATGGTGGGGTTGGCTATTGTTTCCCTTCCAAGCCGCTTGCATCTGGATGGTATGTATTTTTTTACTCTTCCAATGAATCCTGTAAATTTGTGGTCCCCCATGACCAAGATAGTTACCAAAATTTTCTGATTCTTGGACCAATAGGTGCATTCTCTTTTTCTATAGTTAACCGTGAAGTCACCCATCAGACCACTCTAGTCTGTAGAGTCTTTACAGGGTTAAATTCCGTTTCATGCGATGTCTTCCTTTTCCGGTTTGATAATACATGGCTTCAGATTAAATTCTTCGGTTCCTGTTCTAGTACGAAGATGACATCGAATTTTGCTCGACCACAAGTTGGGCGCTTCCAATGACTTGGGCCTATGGCATTTGCTGTTCACTTGGTTTTGTTTGCTCATGTTGTTGAGCTTTCTCGAAAAGTCCTCTCAAAATGTAAAGATGTTGCCAAGGCTTTGCCTCTAGTCCATTGTAAGGTGGGTACACCCAAACCTGCCACAAATTGGTATTGTGCCTAGTTACTACATTACTTTGGTTAGATTTTCATATTTTCTAGTTGGCAAGTGAAAGGATCCAAGGAGGTTCCAATGCACCAGAGAATGCGACATTTGGATATCATCATCATTTACACATGCAAAAGGTCAAAGTTTCATTCTAAAACCATTTCTTCCATATAAATACATAATTGGTTTCAGAGATATAGAGAGTTTGAAGATGGCAGTTTTATATCAAGCTCAATTTTGGGGCTGCCAGCCACAAGCGGCCTGGCAGTCCATTGTTGTTGTTTTTTTTTAAAAAAGAAAAAGAAAAATCCATTTCATTTGTGTCACAAAAGAAGAAGGCACAGTACAGTACCAACTTTGACCCAGACTCTGTCTCCTAGGCTTTGACCTATACTCCTTCCACGAACTTAATCTCGCCCCGTACCTCCCCCAAGATACAACCTTGTGTGCCGCGTTCCTTAACTACGATTAAGACAGATAAGTCAAAAGCGCCCTTATGAGAGTACCCCTAAAGTGAAGTGTGGCAGGTATTATTATGGTGATTAAGCTCTTAACCTCAAGTCAGTCTTCATGGGAGTCTTTGGGGTTCAGTTCAGTTCAGTTGTCCCTTCTCTTCTTCTCTGTCAGCAGTGGATCTTTCCCCAGAGACCAGAGTAGCAAGCTGATTGTACCCGATTCCACGAACATCGGAGAACGACCCTTACATGGGTTAAGTTTACAGCTTTTTTTTTTTTTTTTTTTTTTTTTGACTTGTTGTACGTTAGACATGCCATTGCCTTAAAATTGGAGGGACGTTATGGTATTTGTTCCTTTTTTATTTTGTCAGAACTGGCAAGATTTCGCCCCCAACCAAAGTGAAAGAGGTGATATATTGGGTTAAGGTAAATATAAGTGGCCGTAGGACGGGTGGGAGGGCGGGTGGGCAGGCGTTCCCTACCCATAAGATACCCTACTTTGCCAAATCCTCCGTGTGATTGCTTTCAGAGTTTCAGCACGSSAATGCCCATCAACATGCCATTTGCATTTGCGTTTGGGCCACATACCTCCAAAACTCGCCTCACTGGCTTGCAAGTGGGACATGACACCTAAACCCTAATTAACATCCGGTTCGGAATCCGTGTGTTCGATTAACTTACTTAATTCACTGTGCCAAAGAGATCCCCCTTTCAGCCCAAGAGATCCCCCTTTCAGTTCTCGTAAGTTTCTTCCGCACAAGTAACTTTAAATTATTACTATTAATTTTTTGACACACATGAAACTAGTGCGAGCAGGGAGGGGGGCATACTAAAAGCTTTCCCATATGATGGACATGCGTACAAGACCGCTCTTAATTTCGTGAGGGTCTCTCACTTTAGAAAAGCAGGAGTGTACTTTATGTTCAGAATTTTCTTATCCCCTAAAGGTTTTTGAGTATGTTTTCATCAAAAACATTCCAAAACTGCCATTTCTTGTACAAGTACCAAACCTTAAAAAAAATGGATCATTATTTGGTACATGTAACTGTAGGACCTTGTAGTAAACTAGTTTGAAAAGATGTGGAAAACAATTTCAGAGAATTTCTATCATGTCGATTGCAAGATATTAGCGTTTGAATTGACACAAATCCTTTTTCTTGGCACTGCAAAACACCAGGCAGCTGCACTTCACAAGGTCACATCTGTATGAGAAAGTGTCCAAAATGGTGGTTCCTCTTTGGATTCTGTTTTTTCAAGGCAAGTTGGCTACATGCTTGATATTTGGAATTGTACAACATATAGGAAAAAAATAATAAGTGGAAAGAAAGAAAGAATGATTTAAAATACTAAATTGTTAAGAATTTATTTATGGAATTGAAAATGCCAATCCTAATGTAATGTTGTAATAAACAATCAACATTTGATGTTTTTATTTTTTTTCCAAAAGTATTAAAAATTGAGTTCAATAGAGGACTTCAAAGTTTATCTTAGAGTAGAGATTCCACAACTACCTACAAACTAAAACTTCCATAACTTTCATCTCATTAATCAAAATGGAATGATTAAAAGATTTTGACATATATTTATAGAGATCTCAAAAACCAATTTCAAATTTTTATTTATTTTTAAATGATTTTTAAATAAGTTTTTTTGTTGCCTAGATTGCCCACCAAGCAATAAAAAAACATATCATACAATGATTTTTTAACCATGTAGTCAAAAATTATGAAACTATTGCGACTTAAAGCTACTCCTTTGACACATGCGTGAAAACTTCAAAGAAAAGAAATAAAAAAATCATTTGTATTGGGCTTCCTAAAATTGCTATGTTGCCAAAAAAACGTAGTTTAGGGCTTTAAGGGTTATTCCATGGTTTGTGTAAGTACGGGGATGAGCTTTCTAAATTCCCTACTTGCATTCAATGGCTTAGTTTCTGACTCAACAAATTATATTGGAACTTATTATGCAAACTGCGGAGAAAGATTCATATAAGGTAAAAGGTCCTAAATGGAGCATGTTCTAAAACCAATCACGCTCTCAAGGTATATTTTGCACTCTCCAATGTACAAGCAATCTACATTAGAGGAGGTGGTCAAATTAGAGCCCACTGAAACGCACTTTTCTGCAACTTCAGAAAATCATAACTAATTCCACAAAGCTCCAAAAGATATGAAACGGCTTGGGTTGGATGCCATTTCCGCTTGTCTTTCAAGGAGAATTTACTGAAAATTATTTTAAGTAGTTTCACCTTGCCAAAATTGAGCTAAGGCCCTTAGATGGGCGTTTTATGGACCTCCTACCTTAACCCTTAAGGCTTTATTCGTTATATTTGGACAAAGTGTAGTCTCAATTTGATCATTGATTCAAAGATAAACCTTTACAATTGTTCAATTTTGACTAATCGATCATTTGAGACTTTAATATATACTAATATATAAAAACCTTTGATTGCCCAGAGGTTGCAGTTTCATCTTATCGTCAATTCGACGATGAATCACTATAATTGTTTTAAGGTTGAAGTCTCAAAATGTGTAGAATGTCTGATTTTAATAAATAAGGCCTTCCTTGTACGATGACGACATTGTGGAAATGATCCTTTTGGAGATTTCCGTGGGAATTATTTGTAAAAAAATTGCTAGGCCTTAATTCCTAAAGTTTCATAACTATGTTTCCACCGGAAATGCTTCAAAACTGCCATTTCTAGTATTAGAACCAAACTTTTGACAACAAACTTTTTTTGACACATGTAACCATAGGATCTGTAGTATGCTAACTTGAGAACATATGGTAAAAGTTTAGAAATTTCCACCACATGGATTGCAAGATCATATAAGTGTTCAAATTCACTGAAATAATTTTTTTGGCCCTACAAAAAATAGGGCAGCTATACTTCACAAGTTAGTTCACTTTTCTGTGGAAAAATATACAAATGGTGGTGCTTCTTTGGAGTCCTTTTCCTAGACAAGTTGGCACATGCTTGAAAATTTCCAAATCATTTTGAATCATACAACATATAGGAAAGAATAGTAAGTGGACAATAATAGAGAATGATTCAAAATACTAACTTGTTAAGAATTTAATTATGGAATTGAAAATGCCAATCCCTATGGTTGTAATGTTGTGATAAACTATCTACATCCTATGATTTTATTTGTTTTCAATAATATTGAAAATTGAGTAAGATGAAGGACTTTAAAGTTTATTTTAAAGTAAGGAATCCATAACTACCTGCAAACAAAAAATCCTCATAAATTTTGACTCATTGATCAAAATCAAATGATTGAAAGTATTCCACAAATATATAACTCTAGAAAACCAATTTCAAATATTTGTTTATGAAAAAAGTGATTTTTTCTTATTTGCCCGAACTACTCATTTACAAGAAAAGTAACATTTTAGGCCATAACATTTGACTCATATTTTCAAATGTCATGAAATTTAGCACATATGAAAGATATTCCTTGTTCCCACCTTCTATTAAAATTGGCTAAAAATATGGAAATTTCCAGTCACACATACCTGCCCAAAATTGCTATGTAGTCCAAAAATGCATGCTAGTCCTAAAGGGGTTGAAGGGCAGATTGGTGACCATGGAAATCATGTACTTAACCCTTTACTCCTAAAAGACCAATGTGTGTTTGGCTACATAGAAATTTGGATAGGTATGTACGACTAGAGATTTCCATAATTTTGGCCCAAATTTTAATAAAAGGTGGAGACGAGGAATATCTTTCGTATGCGCTAAATTTCATGACATTTGAAAATATGAGTAAATAGTTAATGCCTAAATTGTTATTTATTTTTGTAAATGGGCAGTCCACGAAAATAAGAAAAAATCACTTTTTTCATAAACAAATATTTGAAATTGGTTTTCTAGAGTTATATGTTAGTGTAAAACTTTCAATCATTTGATTTTGATCAATCAGTCAAAAGTTATGAGGATTTTTTGTTTGCAGGAAGCTATGGATTCTCTACTCTAAAATAAGCTTTAAAGCCCTTTATCTTACTCAATTTTCAATATTGTTGGAAAAAATTAAAACCATAGGATGTATATTGTTTATTACAACATTGCAACCATTGAATTGGCATTTTTCAATTCCATAATTAATCTCTTAACAATTTCGTATTTTGAATCATTCACTACTACTGTCTACTTACAATTTTTTTTCTTATATGTTGTACAATTTGAAATGATCTGAAATTTTTGAAGCATGTTATCACTTTGTCTAAGATAGAGAATCTAAAGAAGCATCAACATTTGGGCCTTTTTTTCTTAGAAAAAAGAGCTTGTGAAGTGCAGCTACCTTGTTTTTCGCAAGGTCAAAACAATGATTTTAGTGAATTTGAATGCTCATATCTTGCAGTTCACGTAGTTGAATTTTTTAATATTTTTACCACATGTTTTCAAGTCAGCATACTACAAGATCCTACGGTTACATGTGACAAAAAAAGTTTGTTTTTAAAACTTTGGTACTTGTATTAAAAATGGCAATTTAGGAGCATTTTTGATGAAAACATAGTCATGGAACTTTAGGGCTTAAAAGAGGAACTAGTGACCATGGGAATCAATTGCTTAACCCTTAAAAGAGGAATTGATGACCATGGGAATCATTTGCTAAACCCTTAAAGAACAAACTAGTGACTGAGGGAATCATTTGCTTAACCCTTAAAAAACGGACTAGTGATTATGAAAATCATCCATTTTCATACCATGTGAATCATTGGTTTAAGGGGGAAAAAAAGTCCAAAAGCGCTAATTGAAAGTAAAACTAATGTAGAAGACCTCTTCTTTTCACACAAAACTCCAAGTACAAATAGTTGCACTTTTGTCCTACATAGAATGATTCTTTGTCATTCATCAGCCAAAAAATAGCCACTACATCCTTCATGGGTTGACCTTTAAACGATGTGGCCCCTTATGCCCAAGGCAGTCACCAAAACTGCTTCGATTGTTGAACCAATAGGTACATTCTTTGCTTCTACACCAAACAATGAAGTCATCCATTGACCATTATTTAGCCTTAGTGTCTCTCAAGGGTTAAAAAAGAATCAAGAGCACTCATTGGAGGTCAAACCACCAAGCAAGACCTTGTCCTTTTACCCAAAATTTCAAAGAGGAACATCTAATCTTCTGTCTTATGTAGAAAGATTCTTTGTCATCCATTGGAACTTGGTGTTTGCGATGCATTATAGGGTTAAGTTGTGGTGTCCACTAAGTAAACATCCCTCTAAACATGGATTTGGAAATACAAAGGAGTTGGATACTTCAAAACATTTTTTGAGTCTATTTTCCTTGAATGACAAAAAAAAAAAAAGCATCTTAGCCACTATGATTCATGTTTTTTGGATTATTGAAGAATTAATTGTGATGATTGATGTTGATTGTTTTGGTGGGGGGAGGGGGTGGTGTCCTTAAAATGTTAACTTTTGCTACATCAAAAATGACAATATGTATCCAATATTAGAGGGCACTTTTCAAGTTGTAGCACTCTTGGCACACCCGCTGTATCTAGGGCAAACATGAAAATTTAACATCATTTTATCTTTTAAAAGCATTCATCACATTGTAGAACATAATTCTTTCCAATGATATCTCTACTAATCACAAGTATGTTTGCAATTTGTTTGCAATTTATTTCAAGAGTGGTGTTACTATGTTAAGGGTCTTAAAAATAAATTTTGAGTTGAAATTTGGACAATGTTCACTTTGCTACCACCATTCCTTTAGTGTGAACCCTCGAAGGACATTGAGGCCAAAAAGCTCAGTAGGTGCTCACCAACACAAGCCTCAAGTACGCTACCTCATTGTATAACATTTTTGAGGAAATGTCTCAAAACCCTTGAAAAAAGAAATCCATCTCCTTTTGTACACAATCTTAACTCATCTCATACGTATCAAAAGTAGAATTTTGAGTTAATTTTTCCTCCAATTTTTGAGAACGGTGAATTCTCACAATTGCTAAGAACGTAAAATGTGACTCTACACACACCAAACTGTAAGGTAACGTCATCAAATGCGCATTTCACCACAAAAAAATAATACTAATCTCAGTTTTTGTTAGTAATTAGTTCTCAGTTTTACAAACCGGTTGCCATTAGGTGCAATTACCGTCTCTCATACAGACATCCAAAGCAGCCAAACTACGTAGGAAACGAGAATGGTTAACCACTAAATGACCAAAGTAGTTACTTCCATATCTACAGGAGCTTGAATAAATCATTTAGGACGACTCAAGTAACAAAGTGTACAAAAAGAAATGAGTAGAAAACAAGCCCTAAAGTTCTAAACAACAGATGTTTTTTCTTTGGATGTTTCTGTAAATCAACTATTAGCTTATTCTGAATTTGGGTACGGGAGGGGGGGGGGAGTCCAGCTATTGAATGACGAATAGAAAGAGGAAGAAAAGGCTGTGTTTTTTTAATAATAGAAAAGCCTGTTTTGAAAGTTATTACCAATATAATATAAACTTCCTTTGTTTAAGTTTGGGCACTCGGGGGGTTAAGAACAACCTATTGAATAAATCGACTCACCTTGATTACGAATATAGGAAGCTGTCTAAACTTGGCCATTCCCCTAACCCAAGAATTCGACTTGAGTTTGGACCGGAGCGCCAGAACAGCGTCCGCAGCTCCAATGTCCTCCGTGATTTGAACTGTGTTTTCTAAACCCATGACGTCCATAACTTGCTCCAAGGACTCTTCTGTCACCTGTAGAGACACAGCAACCCAAACATACAGGCGTCACCACACAATAGGAAAGGCAAGAAACACAACTTTCACCAGGCCCATTCCACGTGGCATGAAGTTCGTCCTATTTCTTCATTTCATGGACTTTCAAGCAAAGAACAATTGCTTCTTCATTGCCATGGTCATCTTTCACGTGCCACATACAATGCCAAGGAACTCCTACAATAGACCAAAGACATGTTTCCACTTCGTTGTCATTAGGCAAGTGTCGTAAGCCTCTGAAGGCATTGAACTAAAAGTCATTAACCATCCTAGAATTTACTGGTTTTGGAAGGTTTACCCTGAGGAAGTTGAAGTAGCTACCTTACTCAAAAACCGAGCAAGTGCTATAGGGTTCTATAGGGATAAAACCTCTTGAAATGTAGCTCCTGTTGTTTTTATAAACATTAAATTCCTCAAGAAGTGAAAAAGACAAGACTCGATCTTCCTTGCCACAATTCTAGTGGGTTAGCCCCTTGCTTAATAGACAAATGACATACTTCCACTTCATTGCATACCTCTAATGTTGTAGCCACTCACTCTGATACACTAATGACATGCTACCACTTCATTTTCACTCCTCTAATGTGGTAAGCCTCTTAAGGCATTGAACTGAAAGCAATGACCATCTTAGATTTAAAAAAAAAAAAAAAAAAAAAGTTCAACTGCTCAATTAGGTGTGAGTTTTTTTTACCTCGTGAAGATACAAGAGAACAGGAACCTCTGAACGCTCCCAAGCCTGACGAGTTCCTCCACTATCATCCCCAAAGTCCCCTTCGCCGTAATCTTCATCGTCATCACGTTCATTCTCATCAGCCCAGTCGGATGAAAAAGCGGAGTTGGACCCAGAGCTGCTACTTCCCGGCCTTGACTGGGGCACGTACTCTGTGACATTCCCCACCGCCACTTGACCGTTCTCATTCATTTTACGGACCTCGACTCTCGGCATTTTCCCTGGAAGTTCCATAACAGAGTTTCCATCAGAAAAAGAAGCCAAAAAAATGCAATACCAGACACATGAAAATACGTGATACATGATACATGATACATGATACATGAAACTATTTTTAAGAGGCTGCTTAAGAGACTTGTAAAGAAATTCTAGTACCGAACCAAGGTCATTCTACATGAACTACATTAAAGTCATTGCATATGATCGACTGTGGATCATAAAAGTCACTGAAAAGTAGCAACTGAGAGAAAGACACAATGGACAACGAAGACATAAAATACCCTTCTCAAACATTTTAAGCTGAAGTGTCATGACAACTCTATCCAGCAAAAAATAGGGAACCAATCTTTATCCATACAGATCTGACACTAGGAGTAGAAAAAGATAACCAATAACAGCGTTAACTCAATGAACAATACAGTTGGGATTGGTTACATGTTTTTCCAGTAAAGTTYCACCAGTTTAGACGGCAGTGTTGATAATAAATCTCCTTGTTTTAGCATATAAAAATCGGAGAGGGGTTAAGGGGGAAGGACCAGCCAGCAATGCATCCACTGTGGCTGCCAAACTGCGGTGCACGCGCCACTCGGTTCTAGAGATCATTTCACAAGCTGAGGAGAACGTGGGTGGTCCCTGCCTCTCCAGCACACTCTTCTGCACTCGTCTCCTTCGGGCTTCCTCATCACCCAGTGTCACACTCTATGAACCATCTCCAATTTCACACCCATCCCAACAACTCTTGTGAGCATTTTCAACAATGAGAGCATGTATCTTGATGAAGACAATTGTTGGCATAACAATTTAGGTTGCACAAGTCCAACCAACAAGCTTGAGAGAACAATCTTAAAATTTGAAGCAACACAATGTGTGCCTAGGGATGAGATAACAAGCTTAAAACAAACCATTGCATCCATTGAACCCTTAAGACAAATTTGAAATATCAGGTGTCCAATCCACCTCAAAGAACCTCAAAGAGGTAGCTTGAAACTTTTTTTTATCTCAAATATTTTAACATGCCAATTCTTCATGCTTGCATAG
Organism: Pleurozium schreberi; assembly: GCA_006891605.1. NCBI lineage: Eukaryota > Viridiplantae > Streptophyta > Bryopsida > Hypnales > Hylocomiaceae > Pleurozium > Pleurozium schreberi. The sequence goes on along the minus strand of VACF01000770.1, from coordinate 23,332 downwards.
ACTACACAGAGTTATCCTATTCTATCAATGCTGTGACACTAATTTACTAAGTTACAACGCTTTAATTTTGTGGAGGCTGAAAGATTACTGTGTTGTGTGCATTTCTACAAAAACGAATTCTTGTAGTCACACTAGTGTTGCAGGTGACAAACGAAATTTGCGTCGTCGCTGATAAGGRCAAATCAGTGTAGTGTAAAGTCGAAAATGCACAAACCATGGTAAATTTGATTAAAAGTGATAAATCGCACGAATCAGGGTTTAGGAATTCTGATTTATCTCAAGCTTGTTGCTTCGACCTGTGCAATCTTCTCAAGTGGCCTAACTTCTCAAAACCACGAACTCTGGAAGTGATTAAATCGAACAACTACAGAGCAAAAAAACCTTTTCTGCAAGAACCCTAAATGTGCGTACCTGAATGCCCCCGGCCAGCATTTGAAGGGACGGATTTTTTATAAGATTTTCCACAGTCATGCCGTGCGCAGTGCCCACCAGTTGCACACCACGTTGGGCGATGGTACCAGCAGCATTGGCTTCTAACTCGGTGCCAATCTCATCAATAACAATCACTTGGGGCATGTGATTCTCCACGGCCTCAATCATAACCTGGAACCACAGTCAAAGAGTGGTTCAACAGAAGCCAGAAGACCCCCAAAGGATTGAAATCATCAACAGAAAACCACCCCAAGAAGAAGAAGAAGAAGAAGAAGAAAACAAGCCACAGCACAATTACTACCTTATGCTGTAGGTCTACTTTGGGGACTTGCATCCGACGAGCCATACCAATGCCTTCATGCGGAATATCACCATCCCCGGCTATTTCATTCGAAGTGTCCACAATGACCACTCTCTTGTGATACTCATCAGCCAACATCCTTGCAATTTCCCTGCAAAAAAGTCAAAAACAGACACTTAATGCACGGGTTTAATGCACGGTTTAGGGTTTAGGGTTTAGCCACTCAATGCACGGGTCCAACTCTGTACTCTGTCTGGAGACAACGAGCATAGCTTGAAAGTTCGCCACCAATTTCACTGATCATAAGGTAACTGCACGTAACTGCACCTCGACATGACCCCTTTCTAAAACCRACCCCTAAAAATTCCTCCCTTCAAAGGACAGCCTTTATTCATGAGAGCCTAGGGTCRATTCTGGATACTGCTAGTCTCACTGCTTTGTATATTCTTAGTCTATTAATACGATGTCAAAACAATGCATTCTAAGAGGAACCACGCTCAAATGCTCATACAGATTCGGAYGAATTTAGGTGTAGGGAACTTACTTTGAAAAGCATAATTCAGATGGTTCCAAATTTCAAATGAACGAAGCGAAATGCATTTCAATCAAATAGAGCCCATGCATTCCAGMACAGTGTACCGACCTGATGGCCGTGGTTTTGCCGACCCCAGGAGGTCCCATGAGCAGCAACGAGCCGCTACTTGCCACCAAGTCCCTCACCATTTCGGCACTGCCAGAGATGGCTCTTCCTACTCTGCACGTCAACCCCACCACTCGCCCTGACCGAGTCCGCATGGCACTCACTCGATGAAGCGTGCGGTCAATCCCTGCTCTGTTGTCTTCCCCAAATTCTCCTGTCTGTCAAAATCCCTAGTTTGTCAGTCCGAATATCACCACAACAATCCTACACTCCCAATTCGACTTATGAGAGCATTGAGTGAGTGAGTGCTGCAATGTCTACATTGCTTGTGATTCAATCATGGGTTCACAAAATCGCAGAACCCTACTGGAAATTGGTTACAACATGAACAAACATGACGCATCGATGTTTGTTAAAATTTGCATCCCCTGGTTTGTGAGTCCTCCAGTCATCACAACACTCACACTCCCGATTCAAAGTTGCTAAAATGGAGAGGTTCAGTGCTTCAATGTCTACGTTACTAGTGATTCGATCATGAGCTCTCGAATGGCAGCCCAAACCCTAATGAAAATCAAATGGTTCCAGTTGCAGCATAGTTGGTGATGCAACATGAACAATTGAGTGAAGCATGACGCCATGGCTGTTTTGTTAGAATTTGCATCTCCTAGTTTGTGAGTCCTCTAACCACCACAACACTCACACACTCCCAGTTCGAGGTTACTAACATGGTGTGATTTGAGTGCTTCAATGTCATTACTTGTGATTCAGTTGTGAGCTCTCAAATTGCAGTCCAAGACCTGCTGGGAATTGGTTGCAGCATGGATCGTGTTGCAACATGAACAATACAGTGGAAAATGGCGACATGGCTGTTTGTTAAAATTTGCATCACCATCAGACTTGCCCAAGGGATGACTACTGAGAAGCTTAACGACCCGACATTAACTGAAAGTTCCGTGGCATACTACAATTGCTTCACAGGCTATTCTCGTAAAAACTTGCACACGCGTTGTGATGATTGCACATTGTACTAAAATACTTGAGGTGTGAATCTTAAGGGTTTGGTGATTGCCAGGCCCTTATCATGCCCTTTTCGGAAGTTTTATACCACCGATTAAAGCAACCACCCGTTGACACAACAACATCGGATCTGGATATTGTTTCAACCTCCGAATATCGGTTGTTTCAACAAGAGGTTTGCAGTAGCTCTAGGTAGCGCAATGGCAATSACCAAGTGCTTAACTACGCAATTTTGCAAAACTAGAGTACGCAGTTTCAACAAAAACGGTGATTCCAAAGCCTACATTACGAATGTCAACACTAATGAAAGAGTTTTCAGTGTAGCACGCCAATAGTCTCCCAAACCCTATTGAAAATTGGTTTAACATGCACGTAGGGTTACAGGACATCCAACACGAAACAATCTAGTCAACCATGACGAGGCCAGCACCATCAAAATTGCTGGAAGTGGAAGAAAAAGAGAGGTAGCATTGAGATCGCGGGTTGCAGATCTTGAGCGGTGACTTTCTTCTAATTGAACTTTGAACTATCCTTGGGCTGTGAATTTCAAGAGTTCGGTGATTGCGTGGCCCATATCATGCCTTTTGGAGGCTTATACTACCGATTTTAGCAACCCCTCATTGAAACAACGTTAAATTTTTGGGTACTGTTTCAACCTMCGAATGCTGGTTGTTTCAACAGGAGATTTGCACTAGAGGTAGGGAAATGGAAATCACCAACTGAATTCTCATTCCATTTTGCAAAACCAAAGTATACAGTTCTACCCCAAAACGCTCTTTCCAAAGCCTACATTACAAACGCCACCACTAATAAAAAGTTTTCAGTGTATCTCTCCAATAGTTTCCCAAACCCTATTATAAATTGGTTGAGCACACCCGTAGGGTTACAGGTGATGCAACAAGAAACAATCCAACGCCATCCCCACCCAATTTTCTGCAAGAGGAAGAAAAAGAAAATGGTACCATTGAGATGGCATGCTGCAGATCTTGCGCAGTGACTTTCGCCTCGGAGATGTTCCAATCCCCCGAAGGAAAGCGCGCCAGCGGACGTCGCCCCAAGTCGAGCACAACCTCCACCAGATTATGAATCTCCTCGTGCGCCACCAGCTTCTGCCCAATGTGCTCCGGCACCAAAACCAACAACTTCCAAAGCTCATCACTAATCTCGCCTCCGCCGTCCTCCAATGCGAGCTCCCTGGGCACTTCAGCAATCACTTCAGTGGCGAGGAGCTCTTCAGGACCAGAAGGATTCAAGCCTGCACTCGACTGGGGAGGAGGATCCACAGCTACGTTGCGAGCATTGGTCACATGAACTCTCAAACGTCGACTCTGGTCCCCGAAATTCAAGCTCCTGGAAGTGGAGAACCATTGCTGCCGTGGGCGGATTGTTGCCCCGCGACAATACAAAACGAGGCGAGGACCAGCGGAGCTCCAAGTTCTCGGGCAAGAAATGGACAACACAGACTCCATTTGGCAAAATTTGCAAGCACCACCCTAAGAACTCATAGCAGCACTGCAGGCATGATTCTCCCGACGGTGTCAATGTTACCCGACAAAAGCGAACTCCACCAAATGCATGACTTTCTGTGTGTGCAAGAGTGCTGATTTTTGAAGCTGGCTTTGGAATTCACACCACAGTTGCTGCGAGATGGCAGGAATTGAAGAATATTCGATTGGTGACTGGCGCTGAAACAGGGTTTGGAGTTGGGTGGTGTGAAGCTGCCGTTGCTTATCCACTCACAGCAAGTGCGGGACGAAGGGAGAGAGTGAGAGACTGGGACAATCACATCCAGCTCTCAATCCTCTCAATTCACCTACAATTGGGACAACATGTCTTCTATCAATGGAGGCTTCTTGGGAGTTGGGCTCTCTCTTCCCAATTCAGTTGGGTTCGGTGCGCGACTTCGGCAGGGATAGCGTAAGAGCATCCTCAACCCTGCCGCTGCACAAAGCCGCTGAAAAGGGAAAAGAAAGCGGCACTGGACGGAGCTGCTCAAAGGTAAACCAGTGGCCATGGCAGGCAAAAGACCCATCAGAGGCACCTAAGGTAGGAGGTCCTATAATGGAGCATCTAAGAGCTGGGACTGAATTTGGGGGAGTTGAAACATCTTGAAATATTTTTCAGTAAATTTTTCCTAAAAGACAAGTGGAATTAACGTCTCACCCATGTCGTTTCATATTTTTTGGAGCTTTGTGGAATTACTTATAAAATTTTGAAGTTGAAGTGACATAGGGCTCTAAAATGGAGCACCTCCTAAAATGTACATGGGTTGTACATTGCTGAAGGCTATGAAAAAGAAACATGTACAAATTGTATACATTTAAGAAGATGCTCCATTTTAGAGCCTACTCACTTTTAGAATCTCCTACTTTAGGGATGTCCCATTTAGGTCTTGCATAAATCCTACGGCAGACTTTTATCACACAATGAGATTTGGGGCTTTGGGGCTTGGGTGGAAACACCTAAAAATYGTCAAAATAATCAATTCTTCATAGTTAATTCTTTATAGTTGGATGTACTTTTTTAGAAAAAAAAAATATTTTTGTAGTACTAGCAATTGAAAATCATGAATTTAAAAAAAAAATTAGAATTTTCAGATATGACATATAATTTCTATGAATTTTTAAAGTGGAAACTTCCTCGGTCACTAAAATTGTCATATAGCTTGGTTCTGAAATCTAAATCTAAAAAATTAAACGTGTAGTCAACTAGTGGCAAATAAGTGTGGAAACATTTTAGTGACACTTTGGGGGACACAGTTCAATAGAAATATACTTGTCAGAAGTGGATATAGGGATAGTTTTAAGTGTTTTGATCCTACATTAGATTGAATTAGTGACAACTGACAACAGTCAAAGTCTTGGATGATGTTTCATATATTTAAAAAAAGAAAGTTTTGGATGACATTTCAATCTACAAGGGCCAAAAAAAAAATATGATATTCATGTTTTATGGTTGTATGGACCAATTGACAAGGAGTTCTAGCAAGTACGAGTGGAAAGGTAATAAACAAAAGGGCTTGTTCATAGAATACACGGCCAAGCTTGGCAAAAAGATGCTTTTGAAGGAACACCACATCCCAAATCCAATCACATGAGAGTAGTCGAGAGCTCTTTTTCCAAACTTTCAGTTGAAATGGAAGACTATTTGGGCAAATGAGAGGGTAAGAAATGAATGAAGGTTGATGTGGCTAATTGGGCACAAAGCTATTGTCGTAAATCAATGGAGAGGTAGGACAAAGGAGAATGTAGGCATCAAGTGCGTTTTGCACTCAGACTAGACCATCTTTTATTGGTTTGGGAAATGCCACTCCATACAATGGACGTGGCAGTGGGGCAATACATATCCTAAACACACTTTGCTTTGAGAGGGAAGCTCAAGGCCAATGGCAAATGCTCACATGGTGGCAAGTCATTTTTTTGGTGGATATTTTACGAAAGTTTAACCTAGTTAAGCATATTTGGATGGAGGTGCAATCAATGGTATTGTGGATACAACACAATGACATGGTATTCAATATCAAGTCATGGGCCCTTGAGAAATTCATGCAACAACTTTGGAGTGGCCTTGTAGACCACAACCGAGCAAAAAAGAATATCATACAAACAATGCTCGAGGTGGCTAGAAGCGCAACAATGGATGATAGATTCTTTCGTCAAAAGAAGGTGCAGATTTAGAATGTTTGCTATGATACATGACAATCATTTAAGGTGGAAGACTTCGGGCCTTGGAGCTGAATTTGTATTCCAACCACCATGAAAGAGGAGTTGGGGCACAAACTTTGGGAGCTTCTTGGGTAGTGAGTTGTGAATGGCCTCATAGCCTTTCTTGGGCCCCAAAACCAAGCCTTGATGTGTTTGTCAAGCTTCTGGTCTTATTATTGGGTAGGTTTAGTCTTGCTGTGTTTGTCCAACCAAGCCACTGTGGTTGGTTGGTTTGTATTTTATTATTGGCAATGAAATTCTATTTGATTTGTTTCAAAATTTTTTTTTGTCTAAGATGACAGTGATGGAGTGATTAACTCTTGAAAGATGTGGCCCTCTATACATGACCAAGATAGTTACCAAATACTCTAATTATTGGACCAATACGGGTGCACTCTTTGTTTCTACAATGAACAATGAAGTCTTTTATTGAATACTTGTTGGGTCCTCAACATCCTTCAAGGATTAATGATTGCAATGGGAACTTCCACCTTCTGAGTATAAATTCATATCATAAAGTGACTTTTTTTGGCCTTCATGTTGTGGCCATGTTAGAAAATATTGTGATTACTTTAGGTAAATAAAATGAATCCTATGGATACCCTTTTGCAAATTGGGGAGTTTAATATGAGGGCTTTTGCACTATTCAAACTCTCACACCAATTGAATTAATTCATGTTGAGAATACAATACTCTCTCTTATATGAAATTCAATCCAAAATGTGAACATAAACACTAATTGCCAACTATTGTGATTTTTAGTAGTATTCATGTTGATACGTAGTGTATTGAATGTAAAGAATATCATCAATGTTACTAACACTAAACGTCAACCTGAATACTATTTGTCAATCAGATGAGAATTAAGGTGAGACATGTACTTTAAGGTAAACTACCTCATTATGGTAAAAATGGGAGCAAACCCATTATGGGCAAAATTGTGGTGGTGGTGTACATTCATGTTTTGATATGTACATCGGCATTACAATTTTGCCCACGATGGGTTTGCTCCCATTTGGCCCATAATGGGGTCGTTTACCTTAATAGGTAAGCAACACTAAATGTAAGATAACACTAAATATCATTATTAGTGTAGTAGGACAAATCAATGTTGCTGCATTCATGCCGTAATATTCATTTAACCCCTTTAGGATGTTGGCCAACAAAATACGATGTGGATACGTTACAAGTTCTCTGTACAACCTAGATTTTGGGCATGAAAAATTGGTTTGCTAGGGCCAGAAAATTAGATGGGATTAAGATATGTGCATAGCTTGCTCTGTGATTTTTTAAAGATATTTACACCTTAGTGAAGTATAGAGAAAAAAATCAGTGTATTCACTGAAAATACGTAAAATATGCACTTTGCGTAGGCATAGTTTTTACCCCTTTATTCTTTTATTTTATTTTTTAATCTCTTAATTTGCTCCACAACTTTGCCAAGGTATTTATAATTTCATGTTTTGCCCAATACACAAGGGAATCATCACGAAAATGTGAAATACTGGAAATCGAGGCCTAGGCATGGTCTCCACATCCTACAGGGGTTAATGATTTTTTAAGATATCCTGAATTCAGTATCTACTTAACTTGTTGATTATTGAGAGCACGCTTCAACCTTATTTTGCACGATTGCTCGTCTTCTCCCCCTGTTTTTAGGGTTTCGCGCAAGGAGCAGCTTCTTCCTGCTTTTCTTCTTCCCCGCCCGCGCGATTGTGCGATTAAATTGCCGGTGAGGGGCGTTGGAAAGTCGAGCGCCATGGCGACCAAGGTGCAGCGGATTATGACCCAGCCCATCAACCTGATTTTCCGTTTTCTGCAGAGCAAGTCGCGCATCCAGATCTGGCTGTTTGAGCAGAAGGATATGCGTATCGAGGGCCGCATCATCGGCTTCGACGAGTACATGAACCTGGTGCTGGAGGACGCGGAGGAGGTTTCGCTCAAGAAGAACACGCGCAAGCCGTTGGGTCGGATATTGCTCAAGGGGGATAACATTACGCTGATGATGAACACTGGGAAGTGAGCCAGCCGGCGAAGGGAGCTGTACGTGAATCTCTCCTTTCGTGTGGAATGTTTTTTTATCCGGGTACTGTAGACTCTCTCACGCATGGGCTTATCGAAGTTTCGGGGGTTTGAGGGTTTAGGGTTTTGTTAATGCCTTCGCCATTTGATTGAATGATGATTTATCTTATTTCGTGGTCTTTTTCAAATATACTTCGTCACTGTAGTTTTCTAGATAACTGTTGGGTAATTTGAAATGGCCTTGCAGTGGGCATTCATTTGGAAGGTGCAAACGAATTAATAGGTGTTGGTTTCTTAAAATTGGAAGGGGCAAAGCTGGGAAGTGCATATTAGTGCTGTATCAGAGTTGTTTTTAATGTCATTCAAATTAGGAGTGGCTGACCTTGTTTGGGGTAAAGRTAATGAACTTWATGCAGCCAATAGGTAATGGCAAGCCTGTTTATGGATGGTTCAATGAAGAATCTGAAATAATGGTAGTGGCGTCCTAAGMGAATTGACTASYCGARGACCTMTTATGTTTCAGATTTGAAATCYATAGAAGAGGTTAGGAAGCTTAAAWATAAAATGTTCTTCTTAATAATATGGAGATATTCACATTTGAAATTGAAACAGCCAAAATTTTTTTGACCTTTTTCGGCAAATGTATGAATTTGATTGCTTACTTTGTTCATTTATTCCCCCTATACTGCCTATTTCTCCCTACAGACAAGTGGACTCTTTACCTTAAAAGCCTTCCCATCCACCTTTGAATCGGAATATTTTGCTCCTTCAGCAACTTTTAATTAGATGAACTGTAAACATGATTTKTAATCGTGAAATRTGAAWAACTTCACATTGGCTATATTAAATYAYAAATAAATTCGAACWTTTTGATCTCTTTCATAGCTTTCTCTATGTKTCAAATATAAAATTAAATTTAAGTACARTTGTCATTATAGGCGTCAATTTTTTAAGGCATACATCTTTCTGAATGGKCYGACAAGTGTTGAATTTTAGGATAGTTTGCTTGCCTTCGTGTTTGTRCGGGTAGCTGAATTGTAGGAGTGTGTTTGGTATGCCTTCTGAGTTGTGTTGTCATGTGCAGGACACATGTACCATGACCAGGAGAAAGCGCATGCAGATGAGGTTTGCTGCTAGACATTTTGCCACCAGCTACCAATTGGCAGCCGCATAAAAAAAAACAATCCAATGTCTTGATACTTTTTAGTCACTATGCTGCCTAGTTTTCAAGGAGWTTTAGTCTGAGCCCTCTTCCACRAGCACGYTGAGTGGTGCAAACTTCCTGCAGAGGCATGCGGTTTATGGCGAGACCTTAGCAGCTTGTATGATTTCTGTATTTGATCTAAACGAGTTTTCTTTTCCGGGTTTATATTCCCTTTTATTTTTCTGAGTGAAAACCTTGCACTACTTTTTGATGGATTCTGCTACCGTGTGCGAAAAAAAGTGTTCATGCACACCAGATATGTTTTGAATGATGGTTTCATTGYCCTTAACGAACCTCACTCCAGCAAGAGTGATTTAGATGGCCAGGTTGTTTGATAAATAGTTTCCCACACAGTTCCCATAATTCTCAATAAACTAAGACTCTGGAAATCTTGTTCTGCTTATCACTCAAATTTCCAACATAAACCAGCTTCAAACACAGTTGTTAATCATAAATTTTTTTCGTTTCAATTGAACAGTATTCAGGTTGTGCAGAAAGAAAGGTCAAAAGAATCTGAGTTGGAAAGCATAACTATAATTCCTAAATCCATGTCTCCTTTTTTTTTACTTTGTGACAGCCAAAAGTGTCTGAATTGACAGGCATATGAATTGAGTACAAATCTTGAATCACTTGTTTGAGTTTCTCTTGAAGTCTGGAATCTACTACTGCTCCAAGAATATTATGCTGTTGTGCTGCCAAGTGTAATKCTCCGGAGTGCAACTTTGTAGGACGCAGTGGGCCAGAGGGTTTGACACATTCCTCTTGGCTTGGTATGKACAGGTAGTGGTAAAGTGAAGTAGGTGAGGGAGGTATTGACTTGCGTTTGTTCTTCTTGACTTGGCATGTTTTGCGAGTACTTGATGTGATTTCAATTAAGGCATGTTTGAGCTATTTGATTGTCTTTAAGTTTTCAAAATTCTCAAAAAGAAACTGCAATCTACAAGTTTATTGTTTGAGCTTTCTACTACTGTACTAGCTTAACGTGATTGTGCACGTAGGTAGGGCTTATAGTCAGAACTCATTAACATTATCAATCTTAACTTGCCTCTTCGATGCCAATGAAAACTTGCCTGCTTTTGAGATTATGGGCTAGTATACTAGGTCTAGAGGTATTGATTTTTTGACATCACCTCTAACCAAGTGATGCCAATAAACTTTGCCCGCCTGCACCAAGCAAGTAGTGTTAAGTTGTCTAAGTAGCATGTCAAGGACCATTATCTAATTAGAAATTCAATAACCTACTCTGTGTCTAACTAACTACTGCTTCTTTGTTGGTGCAGACAGGTTTGGCACTTCAAACTGTTATTTTGGGTACAATCAGTTTCTTTGTCCCAAATTTTATGAAAATCAATGTAAAGTCACTGCAAGTTATTTAGTGAGAATCAGCACTAATTTCCTAAGCCACATAACTTAAGTAGCTAATTCCAGTTCGGTAATTGTCTACTTGATTGGTGTGGGAGGGGTTGTATGCTTTTTGAGACTGTGGTCAATGGGTGCCAACCCCATTCTCTGAAAAGATTTTCTCTGACAAACAACTGAGCAGGACTGAGTAGGCAACTTGACAAAGTACTTCAGTGACTGAGCAGGCCTTTAGGTGCTTTCAAGTTGGTATTCATCTCTTCACCTGTGGGACTGCCCCGCCTCGGTATGACTTGGGATGCAGCGATCTCCCGGGGATATGGTTTGTCAGATACAGGTGCAGTGATTCGACTCATACCCAACTACCCTGAGWCAGTATTGAGTAGACGTGTATTAGTGCAACATTTTTCAGTTTGTGCTCTGCCCTTTCGCTAAAATATTACAGCAGCAAATTTGTCCTTCAGATTTAACCTCCACATGGGGCACTGCTACAGTTGGCAAGTAAAAGTGACGCAGTTGTTCCATCTGTAAGACAGTAACATGATTTCAGTCAATAACATCATGCTGGAGGCCAGGAGCAGTCCCATTGCAGGGAAAAGTTATCTTGTACTACAAACCCATCCATTCAGTCCCATCTGATGGAGTAACCCAAGGTAGAGTCACCTAAACTCTTTTGAATTAGCATTTGAGCAGGCTTTCTATTAAAAAAAACTCTCTAAGTCTGTGTTGTGTGTCTTGTTGGGAGTCAAAGAGCTGTTTCAGATTTTCGTAACATATATTTCTTGGACACTGTATGGATAAATTATGAAGTTTCAAAGCGTTGTAAATGAGATCACCCCAAAATCAACCCGAGGCTCTTGTGAAGAAGGATTATTCATTATGCAAGAATTTTGTAGGGTCAGTTTTAGCAATGGGTCTTTTCGAATTGCTTGCAGTGGTGCAGGTATTGAAATTTTGACAGGATGGATTGAAAGTTTGCAGTTCATGGTGCAGCACCAGGTTGTATGGTGTAATGTTTGCATATCGTAGTAGTTATTTATCTTTGCATTGCAAGCTTTTGAGTGTAATCCCATGGTAATTCAAGCTAACAGTCTCCAGGAGTTGCCTTGTTCCAGTTTGCGAGCATTGCAATCATCCAAACAATGAAGACCCCTCCATGGTAACAATCATCACACCTTACTCACTTATTCAGATTCTGGCTAGTTGCAACGAATCAAAAGGAAATGGAAGCCAAACTTGTCCTTCAATCATTCTTGAATTTTCGCAGACACTTGTCTCCTTTTTCTAACCTTGCTGCTCCCCTAACATTTACCTACTACACAGTATGGCATGCTATTTGTGTGAGCCACAAAAGTAGTACCAGTATATGCTTTCGTATAGTGAGAAAATCAGGTTATTTTTAACAGATAGAACAAGTAGTTTGCACTACTGTTGTGTGGTGTGGATTTGATCATTATGTAAGGTAGGAGGTCCATAAAGCGCCCACCTAAGGGCTGAAGGCTGAATTTTGGCAAGGTGAAACTGCTTGAAATAATTTTCAGTAAATTTTCCTTGAAAGACAAGTGGAATTAGCATCTAACCAAAATTGTTTCATATTTTTTTGGAGCTTTGTAGAATTAGTTATGAATTTTTGAAGCTGCAGAAAAGTGCCTTTCAATGAGCTCTAAAACGGACCACCTCCTCAAATGTAGACTGCTTGTACAGTACATTGGAGAGTGCAAAATGTACCTCCACAGCCTAATTGGTTTTAGAACCTGCTCCATTTCAGAACCTCCTACCTTACTCCGCAACTGTAGAAACACAAGCTGACCTCATTAATTTCTGTTCCCTTCCTGGACACGCCATTTAGCAACAAATGCAAGATGCAAAAGTTGGGGKTATGACAGATACATGAAAAGCCACCTGATGGGCAATGAAAAGAAGGCGGGTTTATCATATGAGTTTGTTACTGAGTGTCCGCAACTGCCTTGCTGACCAACTGAAAGAGATCTGACAGGGTTGTTATGATAGTGCTTGCCGATTATGGAATGTCCTTTGGCAAGAAGCTCCGCCCCAAACAGCTGAATGAGAGCCGGGTAGGAGGAGGAAGAATGTACAATTTTGGCGTTTGTATGCAAATTTCCCACTTCCAAAGCTTGGCCGGAGGAGTATAGGTTTGAACTTTGTTTTAGTAAATGAGTTATGGCTTGAGAAAATTGATCTATGGTTTGAGAAGAACCTAAGTGTAGGATTTTTTTTTTTCATGTCTCTTTTCTCTTCCCATTCCTGCTTGAACTAATTGAGCATCTTGAACAAGATTCATGAACTTTGTACTTGATTTTAGCCCTTGGTTTTGCTCTTAGTTTTTGTTAATACAAGGAATAGCAGCTTCAGTTTTCTTTTTTGGGTAAATCAGGAATGACATACATCAGACTGAGGCCACATTTTATGAGAACAGCCACCCTGCGGCTAAACTGTTCCCAAACTCAATACTCATGAGTAAGGTGAAAACACCCAAAACCATTTTTGTAACCATTCTTCACAAGTAGATTTCTATTGAAAGTGTTTCCAAAAGTACAATTAAACCGTTTCCATACTTATTTGTGTTTGGTTGACCATTGCTTCTCTAGATTTTGGTAATATGATCAAGCTATGTGTGATGGTTTCAATGGCCTACGGGGTTCCACATTGAAAATCCATGGCAATTATATTTCTTATCCAAAATTCATGATTTTCAATTTCTAATACTACAATAATGTTGCCTTTTTTACTAGAAAAAAGTTGCCTCAGCTCCATCTATGCTGAACGTTTTTACCGGATCTTTTCACCTTACCTCAAGTTGCTAAAAACATTGCTAGTAAGTGAAATCACGTGCTAAACAATTCAAATTTCTTACTCTTTGGTATTAGTTCAGATTTTCCGATAGCTACTGTACAGTACATTTTGGGTATGTACAGTACAACTTCCTCTAAATTTAGCCACGTTTCTGGACACTGCTGCTCCGAGAAGCCTCCACACGTGGAAAAGGCGGCGGGGGGCATCCTGTAGCTGAGCCTGCCCGTCTCACTTCGGCTCTTGAGCACCGTGGCAGCCGCAGATTGGCACCTTGCAAATTGAATGCCAGGGCCCCACTTGCAGTAATGGCAGTAACTGAAACCAAGACGACACTGCAGCTYTCAAGTGCCGGGAATGATCGAGTGGCGAGAGCCGTTAAGTTATCAGTTCTCTTAATAAAAAAGCTTACTAAATATATCACCGGCTTCTCGTCTATGATAATGTAAGTTTACTCAATTTTAAATCTCAAATTTCCTGTATGTTATTCCATGGAATCTTAACAGTCCACAGTACGCTAGCTCCCGCCCACCACTGGTCGCCTTTTTTCCCAAATGCCATTCCCAAATTCGCTCACTCTGAAAGCAGCACGCAACAAACACTTCTAAATTCAAAGTTTGACAATTGGAGGAGGAATTTCGGGCCAGGGGGAGCGAGGGGATTTCTTGGGCAGAGGTGAAGTTAGGTTGGGGGCTAAATTTAGCCACGTTTGAGACCACTCTCCTTGAATTTGCCGACTCACCACCACCTTCTTCTGTGGCATCGATCAGGGCATCAAATCTCTGCTAAACTTAATGGATATTATCATCTGCCATGATCTTTCTTCTGGTGCTCCATCATGGTGGCATCATTGCTCGTGTGGGTGTGATCATCAGCTAATCATAGGGCAATTAGAGCCTTACTGTAGTGTTTCAGTTTTTTAATTTGTTTTCGACACGTACACAAATGAAAGAGACGTCGTCGGAGTTCGGTAAGGTGAGATTCTTTAACTTAGTTTAGAGAGAGAGCTCGCTAGACTGGCTGTTGGGAGTTGACAATGATCTATTGGAGTGGAATCATATCGTGTCAGCTGGATCATCGCCGGTACAGTACTTAGGCACCTCTCGCTCGGCAGCTATTGAAACTTGGAATTTTTCTGCAGAGAGAGAGAGAGAGGGAGAGGGAGAGAGAGAGAGTGTGAGCCGTGGTGCATATATGCGCGCGCTTGTTGCAACATTTCTGCAACATGTGCAGGAAAAGGGTATGAAAAGAAGAACAGTACAGTACCTGGTGGACAAGGCCGGCCGGGGCCCAGACGTGAGCTTCAAAGWGTTGGCGATGGAGCTACGTACGCACGCACCGGCGTTGACAGGTCATGCAGTGGCTGAGAAATCCTGATGGTGAGTGTAATCGTCTCACCYAAGTTAGCGCGCTGCACACGCCTCCTTGCAATGGATTGTATGTGACTCAGTTYGTCAACCCCTGCTCCCGGCCTTCCATTCAACTCAAGCTCCACTTGCAGGTGGACACTCTATTCTTGGCGACAGTCAATCATTTGTAACAGACAATTGCAACAGCTGACAGWACACATTTTTCTGTACTAGTTTCGTTTTTTYRKACTCCAATTCCGACCGGCSGATGCAAGAGCTTGCTTGCAAGCTAGCACACTTTTGTCACTAGAGCAAAACCCCGTCGTTTTTCATTCCARAGATCTGCACCTGTGTCGCTTCTCGCTCARAATGRTCTAATGTTAATGTTAGTAGCGAAGTCGACCCCACGTTTTGTCTTTTGTGACCTTGTTTCAGGGAATGAAAAGCGACGGGGTTCGCAGTAGTTGATTAACRTGGTTGTCGATCAATCGATCAAGGGGCTGGCATACATGCGTTACATTTTCCAGAAGTAGTACAGTACTGTCATTATATATGCATGGTGACGTTCCTCCGAAAGTGTCGATGCTTGAATTATTTACGAGTCACATGCAAGGGGTACTATCAGATATGTCTGTTCGTGGGGAGCATGCTTTTCACCGGGACCGTAGACTGAGGAAAATTTCAATGGGAGAGACGCCTTGAGTCTTTCTGTCTGTCTGTCTGTTTGTCTGGTCCCCACTTAAGCTACGAATAGCATGTGCTAGTTAGCTAGCTAGTCAGAGTAACTAACTATGCTCCTGAAGATTCCATTCCCGGAAGCGGTGCTAGCTTCAGCCTTTTTAATTTTCTGTTTGCTGTCCTGTCCTGTCCTGTACGTGTGGAGTGTGGACCTGATCAACTCCCAAAAGGAAGCTTGAATTGATGACAGAGCTAATCAATCTTGGGTTTCGAGAAACCAGTTCCTTGGCTTTTCGATCCACACTGACTTTTCTCCAGAAGTTGGGACTSTATAGGGCGAGACTTTGCCGTTGACATCGTCAGATACGCTTTCTTCGAGCTAGTAAGCAGCTAGAGTTTGTTTGTTCGTTACCATGACTCTTCAAATGCAGACAGAAGTTGGGGATAAATGACCAAGGAATGTAATTATGGAAGAAGATATACTATACCTTCCCTGTACGTGTATGGAGTATCTCTTTGTCTGGAAATATTAAACGCTTGGGGTCCCACCTTGGGCTCAACGGAATCCTTTCTTGTTGATTTAGAATCCTTCCAAGTTGATTTAGAATCCTTCCAAGTTGATTTAAAAGGGTTTCGTGGAGTGCAGGGAACGAATATTCCGGGTGACTAAGCTGCCCTGAGAGATCAACTGGAATTACGCTCACCTTGAAAACTGAGCGCGCTGATATATTCTAGTCTACCCTGGGGGATCTCTCTCACCATAACTTAGAGCTAAGTAGTAAGAGCGGCATCATTTCGTCTTCCTTCCCCTCGCTGTAGTACGTATTTATGATGGTGATGGAGTACCTATCACTGCTGACTGAGGTGTATATATATGCAACTTGATATATCTGATTAWTTTTTCAAGGATAATTAGCGAGCGGGCGGGTGATTTGACTCTTGTSAAATGATTCTTCTAGGTCAGTTTGATAGCTTGTTTTGCGGTGGGAAGATAGAACTAACTTGCTGCTGCTGCTACTTCCTGCTCCACACCAAGCTCTTCATTCGAGCTTCTGCATGCCACCAGAATTTGTGTCAAACCAGAATTTTGAAGGTGGGGAATTAATAGGGTTTGTAATTCGATCTCGTCAGTGGATTGATCGCGAGGGTTTGTCTGTGGAAGCGGATGTTTAAACTAGTTAAGCTGAAGGTGCGCGATATTCTCAAACTTCTTTAACTCGATGACTTAGATCGGACAAGACAGGTTAGTAGCACCACAGTTTGCCGTCTCGCACGTCTGGTCATGTCCGGTAGCTCTCACCACCGTTTCATCCGGCGCGAAGTAGCGTAGCTTGTAAGTCGAGATTGAAGTCGTTGTAGGAGATTCTTCACCCAGAGGCAATGAAAGCCAATTAATTCGAGTGGCACTCGCCTTGGGTACTAAGCCGTTCTGTCAAATTCATCTCTAAACTTGAATGCAGCTAACATCATTTGACGAGTGCACTATTGTGATTCTTCTAACAATGCCACCTCCATGACACCATATTCTGAAATTAAGCATGAATTGACATGTTGTAACGTCTCCACCTTTGTTCCAATTATGGCTTATATCTTGGTAGAAGTGTGCTGATCAACTTACTTTCATCAAAGTGGTCATAAAGGAAGGTTACCTTTAAGAGATTCATGAATTACTTTAGATGAAGAAGAAACTACTGAAACAAACACAAAAGCAAAAATTGTTTTGCATCACTATGTGTTTCATCCAAAATATGAAGTGCAGATGTGTTGTATTTAGGGTGAACGTCTGCATTTTTATCTTACATAGAAGGATTCTTTGTCACCCATCAAATACTTTAAGCCACGGCGTTGCCACAAATTTAATTGTCATGGAGGGGGAGGGGTCTGATGTGATCCTTTTTCTGGACTTGGGTGGGCAGTTGGGCGATAGTGCAGGACGCGAGCGTGGCGGCCAAAATGGCGTACTTCATCCAGCTGAACACGCTGGGCGTGTCCCAAGATGCACAGCAGCGCGGGATCACCTTGCTGCGCACCATCATGTCCAGCTATTCACAACTTGTACCTCCTCAACCTCCGGGACGCAATTCGGGTGAGGTGCACAAATTGCAGCCCTTTTTCCACTACGGCCARGCAGTGCTGGAAGATCGGTGGAGGAGGATGAGACTCATTTTGGCGAACTCCTCTCGTTTTGAGCTGCCGGAGTACGACTCCTTGTTCTGTTCTTTCCTTRGCAAGCCTTTCAGTGCGAATCCAGGTAACTACAATCATGGTTTCCTCTCAACACCTCTCAATTCGCACCCTCGGTAATCACATATTTATGTAGCGTACTGCAAGAATCTCTCATGTTGTGTACACATTTGGAAAACTGGATCTCCTGTTGTGCTGCCGGAGTACGACTCCTTGTTCTGTTCTTTCCTTGGCAAGCCTTTCAGGGCGAATCCAGGTAACTTACAATCATGGTCCTCTAAACCCTAATTTTCAATTCGCACCCTCGGTAACCGCATATTCCCGTAGCATACTTGCAAGAATCTCTCATGTTGTGTACACATTTGGCAAACTGAGTCTCGTTTTGTGCTGCCGGAATACGAATCATTGTTCTGTTCTTTCTTTGGCAAGCCTTTCAGGGCGAATCCAGGGTACTACAATCATGGTCCTCTCAACCCTCTCTTAATTTGCAACCTCGGTAATTGCATATTCCTGCAGCGTCCTTGCAAGAATATTTCATGTTGTGTACACATTTGATTGAACAACTTTCATACAAGTATGGAAAGGTAACACTTATTTGAGTTATATGAGGATATATGTCACGTTCAGAACTTCCTAATTATATGCAGTATTATTTGAGAAGGTTGAGTGCTGATTGATAYGATTCGGTGCTCTTCTTAGTTCCTATCGGTGTCTAAATGATGGCAAGTTACATTGTTATGAACTCCCTTAGTTTGACTGCTTAGGAGACTATCATAGTATTGGTCAAGTAGTTTGAATGTGACACAAGTGTGCTCCAAGGAATGATAGTATGGCAAGTGTGTAGCATATTCCAAACTGTCTTTTTAAAAGAGGGTCAGATTGAAGAGGTTTGAGAGTGTGGAGTGGTTGCTTCCATATTTATAGGAACTGGAATGAATCAATGCACCCTTTATAATTGCACTTTTCTTGGATATGATCTTCAGAATTTCTCATTTTGTGTATCATTCCAAGGATTGCACGATATTCACATGATTGTCAGTTTGTGGTGAGAGTTGTGCAAACGAAGCCAAGTGGTTAGAAGAGCATACGTCTCCCTACAGTGGTCTTTGTTAGAGAGATTTGGACGTACATTTCAGTTTTTGCTCTTCTTTTCAAATTTTTGATTGCCTATCTGGTCAATAATGGCCGCTTCTGGATTTATCTGAATTGAAATGAATCATTCGGGAAGCTGCAAGATAGGGAACAAAACATACTAACAGAAAGAAGAAGACACCGTCAGTGGCGTACGTTTTTTAAGTGTAAAATTATGTTTCAAAAATTACTGTAACCAACTACGAACTTCAAAAGTGGACTCTTCCATTAGTTATTTTTTTTAGTTTACGCCATTAATGGAGTAGAAATTGACAATTTTTGAAAAGAAAAATTGGTATAAGGAGTTCTAACTTCATTCTTCTCGTAATTTCATCTTAGCACAGAAATGTTGGTTGCTCAAAAATGATGCTGCTCAAAAACTAAAATTCTTGTGTGGAAATTCTTGTGTATGATGCACAGCTTTCTTGTGGCTAAGGTGCAAGGCAGACGAGGATTGTGGCCAGGTTCTCAAGGACAACAAGATTATTGCGCGTAGTGGCCCTGCCTTTGGGGTGTCGAATCAGTATGTCCGAGTGAGCATGCTGGATCGGCATCGCTTGTTCAATTTGCTACTTGCTCGCCTGGCTTCTCTCAAATAGAATGACTATCGATCAAGTTTGCTGCCATATATTTGGATTGTACCGAACGCCCAAAAACCAGCAGCTTGCAGTTTTTTTTTATTACTCTTTTCCTGTTACGGCTCCTCTGTCAGAGCTTCTCTGCTTTGAAAGACACAACTAGTTTGAGGCCTTTTGAGTTAATCCTTTGAATTTCAAGCTCTTAGGAAACTTGCAGTAWGTTGTGCTTTAAGAATTCAAAGCTGAGTTGGGGACAGGTAATGCTCAGAGACATTTTTGTAAAGCACGATGCAGTTAGCAGTACGATGAATGGAAGTATGTTGCCCCACTTTTATGTTTCAGTTGAAAGACAGTATTGGTGTTGCTTTCAGGAGGTTTGCTGTCCATGCTTCACAAGGGCAATAATCATGCAACACGACGTTGACGCTCATTGTTTAGATATGCTAGTTGCTCTTGGGAGTTTATCGCGAGAAGGACGCTGCCCCTATGATCAAGGTAGTCACCAAAATTCTCTTGTTATTGAATCAATAGGTGCATTTTTTGTTTCTTCATTTAACAATGAAATCATCCATTGACCACCTTTTGGCCTCAATGTCCTTCCAAGGGTTAAGGTATAGACAAGAAAAAAAAAACATTATAGACACTTGTCTTTGTTTCCTGCACTTGTCTTTATATGGGGAAAAAATTTAAAAACTTTAGCAACAATACAAGGGTAAACTAGGCTAAATTTGCCCATGATGGGCTATTCTACCTTATGCCCATAGCCTCCTTGCAAAGTGAAGGTTGCTGTCAAAGTGCTCAATTGTTAGAAAGCTTTCAAAAGCTTTGAAAATGATGGGCAAAAAAACCTACTTGTCAATTCATGCCTCTTGTTCTAATTGGATTGAAAATACCACACATAAGGTGAACTAGCCTATTACTTGTTCAAAGTGCTCAAATGTTAAAAAGCTTTCAAAAGCTTTGGAAATGATGGGCAAAAAAAAACTACTTGTCAATTCATGCCTCTTGTTCTAATTAGATTGAAAATGCCACACATAAGGTGAACTAGCCTATTACTTGTTCTAATGTATGTGTATCTTTTATAGCATTCACCATTGCATATGTTTCATTCATCATTCACTAAATTTCTATTGTACATTTCAATATATGCTTGCTTATAAAAAAAATTTATACAAAGATTTTAGTCATTTTTATTTGAAGATTTATTGAGATTTTTGTTCTACATTCTATCTAATACATAGAAATTCTTATAGAATTCTAATGATGAATGCATAGCATAGCAAGTGCCAACGGCTAGTCTCCAATTAAAATCTCAAGTTAATTCAGTTCATACTTCAAAATTTATAGTGGATAACAACTCCACCATTTCAAGTGTGATGCAAAAAACGGTCGATCTTTCATGCATTCACCCAGGGATAAATATTAAAACCTACTCCTTCCTTCAAATCACTTGGAATTTCATCACCACTTGTTGGTAACGTGGGGTTTTAGCTCCAATTCCAAAAATGAATTCAAGACTGATGCTGAATTTGATTACTATCTTGATTCCCACCTATTCAGACAAGGTGAAAAGATCACTTATTTAAATGAACTTTTAATCCTAGAATGAAGCGGGGTACTGTTGGTTGCTTTAGTAATTGAATCCTTGTACTTCTGAAAATAGGGAGGCATTCAATGAAGCAAGGCTACAAGAAGACTTTGCATGCCTCCACCTCCTACTATTAAATGAAATGATGAAAAATTGCTTCCATGTTGTCTATAGAGATATTCAAAGTCATTTGTTAAACAATTTCAGTCTACAACATGGTTTTAGGTTAAGGTGGTATCTTCAAATGCGCCATTGATCCAAAACCACCATCATTACTTTGGGTACATTTTCCAAATCAAGAGGTAAATATGTGGAAGAAACTATTTTAGAACCTCTATAAAAAAAACTTTGATCCCTCATTTTTTTTGCCTATCCAAATTAAATGTCAAGTTCTTTGGTGTGTTGGAACTTCTTTTCACTTGCCAACAAGAAAATATATAATTTGAACATGTACGGTAGAAACACCCAAAATTGTCAATATAAGCAATTCATCATAGTTGGATGTACCTTTTCCTAAAAATAATATTTTTGTAGTATTAGCAAGTGAAAATCATGAATATTAAATAAAAATTAGATTTTTCAGATATGGTATGTAATTTCTATGACTTTTCAAATTGCCGACTCACTAAACCTTTGAAACTGTCACACATGTGGACCTTGAACTCAAATCTACCAAGATTAATAGTTAGCAAATTAGAGTTAAGTATGTCTTTTTCAAATCAAAGAATCATATTTAAGCATTTTAAGGAGACATTAATGAAAGCCAAAGGACACATTTAATGGTAGTTGAGGGTACACGAATGGGGCTTCTCCGTGTTTTTACCTCAATAATACTCCGTATTCATTACACTGAATGGGGGTATTAAGGGGACCAAACAATTAAGGGGACAAAATGAGGGAAACTGTAGATGTTCGAAACATGATGTACAATCCCTAAACACTTGAGTCACTCTTGATGTACAATAAAAGTAGATATTTACATAGTGTGAAATGTCAATTATTTAGTATGCGTCCCTTTAATATCCCTATTCAGTGTAGCAAAAAGTGACGGTTTTAGAGGTTCCCACCTTAATTAAGATAGCCCTTGGCTGGAGGCAAGGCTGTTTTGAGGTCTTGGASTCCTTGGCATCGGAGACCGAGGTAAGGTAGGAGGTCCATAAATGGCCCATCCAAAGGCTGAAGCTGAATTTTGGCAAGGTATAATTGCTTGAAATAATTTTCAGTAAATTTTCCTTGAAAGATAAGTGGAATTGGCATCTAACCCAAGTTGATTTATATTTTTTGGAGCTTTGTGGAATTAGTTATGAATTTTTGAAGTTGCAGAAAAGTGCATTTCAATGGGCTTCAAAACGGACCACCTCCTCAAATGTAGACTGCTTGTACATTACATTGGAGAGTGCAAAATGTACCTCCAGAGCCTGTTCCATTTTAGAACCTGCTCCATTTCAGGACCTCCTACCTTAATCCCTATCCTGCCGACACGTGGTCTTTCTCTCGAAGCCAGCTTCAAGCTTCTCATTTCGCGTGCCTCGTCACCGTTGCTCCACACCAAGCTCGTCAATCGAGCTTCTGCACTACAATTTGTGGCAAAACAATCGCCACTTTCCACCACCGAAAGCACTCAGCCATCCATCCCTTGTTTGCTGCAGATTGTTTCTGAAGGAACAATTCCTCTCAGCCTGCAGTCAGTCCAATTGTCGGCTACATCTTTTTTTTAGGATATAGCAATTCAAGCAACTGAGGACACATCGCAATCGGTCCCACGATCATTGCAACACGAGATCCCTGCCATGGAAGGGTCATAGCCGGTCACACCACTTGGAACGAGTCATCATCSTCTTTCTTAGGTTCCTACTTCCGRACCGAATGGATCGATCTTTGCTTTGCCAATTTCAATTCTCTCGTTCTCGAGCTGGCGATTGATTGATGTCTTCTTCCCATTTCGTCTTCTGTGAGATTTTGATTCGATCGACGGTGTTCGGTTTCTTGGTGGTTCAATTGGGGMAGGAACGGCGATTGTTCATCGATTGTTCGGTCTCCCGACAGCTCGGTAGGAATTGCTCTGTGTTTAGGGTTTTGATTCTTTAGGTTTTCTTTTAAATGTATGCGTGGGACTTGGTCTCTGGAACCAGGTTTTCGTTGAAGTTGGGGGAATAGGGTTAGTCGTTTGATCTACTAAGAGGATTGATCGACGGGAGTGTGTGGAAGCGGATGTCAAAGCTGGTTAAGCTGAAGGTGTGTGATATTCTCAAATTTCTTTATGTCGATGTCCCGGTTTTCATCATTTAGGTTAAGCCTGATGGATGAAGAAGCTCAAATTAGGGCGAACGTTTG